>CM050510.1:119506830-119784330 GCA_027563665.1 Antrozous pallidus
GGGGGAGGAGCGGGGAAGACGGGGGTCAGGAGGAGCAGGCTCCAGGGTGAGCGGGTTGGGGGGTGGGTGGGGAGGATTGGGAGGGGGCCTTCCCTCAACCCCATCCTTAGCCCGAGTCCTAGTCCCACCCGCTGCGGGAGAGGTCCGGCTGGGAGATGCCTGGGGGAGCCAGGACCCCCAGATTGGGGGATACAGCTCTGCTAGGCTGCACTTCCGGGCCCCGGAAGCAGGCCCAGGCTGGCCGAGATTCCCAATAAAGTAATAAAAATGTCCACATAATCCTCGCTCCAAAGAAGACCAGAAGGGATTTCCCTTGTTGGTCGCGCAGACCGGTTCGGCCTGGCCTGAGGATGCTGGGCGGGAAGGGGGAGTGAGGGTAGGTGGGGAAGCACTGCCCTGTCTATCCAGACCCTGGACCCTGGACCCAGGCCCCTGGCCAAACGGGCTGGCATTTAGCCCCCGCAGAATCGCTGGTGAGGCTGCCAGCGGCTGTTTCTGGTTATTAGGGTGGGACTTGACCACCAGCTAGCAGCAAGCGGGGAAGGTGGCTGCAGAAAGACTCGTTTGTCCAAGTTTTCCCCAACGCCTCTCACCGGGAACTGGATTGGAGGGGCTGGGGGATGCTCAATTTCCCACCCTTACGTTCTCCATCCCTAACTTTGGAACCTCAGGAGGAAGTCAGGAGGCTGTGTTGGGCTAATTTCTCTCCTCTACCCTCCTCTCTCACTTCCTCTTCTCCCTGGGTCCCCCCCTTCAGGCCTTAGCTGGTGGCCCACAGTGGAGTATGGCAGCTACAGGGCAAAAGTATCCCATCTACATCCTATAAACTGTGCTAAGAGGGGTGGTAGCAGAGGCTCTAAGGGAAAAACGACCATCCCAACTCAGGCTCAGAAAGAGCATCCGACGTGTCTGCTCTAGGTTCTCCGCTTTCTGTCCAGGTTTCAGACCTAAAACGTTCCCCACCTGCTTCGGGGCTGGGCACCGGGAAAGGGACTGGTCCTCAGAAAACAATGTCTGCCTGGCCTAAGCCAAGCTGGTGCCGTGCCCTGGCCTGGCCCCAAGGACCTCGGGCTGAGTCCAGCCAGCCAACTCCACGGTAGCATCATATGGATTTCATAACAGCACAGTTGGCAGTGCTGGCGCGCAGGCCCCGAGATCCGTCTCCCACCCCGTGCCTCCTTGGCACAGAAGACAGGGGACCTCCTAGATGTCTGAGTGGGTGCCTAGGCTGAGACTGGGGCTGGGTAGCGGAGGGCCAGGGGGAGATTTGTGGTCGGAACAGCCTGGTCTGCACAGGCAGGTATCAGGGATGTGCACTTTCCTGACTCTAGCTGTCACTGCTGGAGCGGGGGCTTCTGTCCTAAGCTGTTGGCCCATTGCAGAATGGGCCTGGGTGTTGTGTAAGGCTCCCATCCCCGAAAGGGGGTGGTGCCCGGAAGCCAGGCCAACATGAGGCAGCCAAAGCAGGGTGAACATCCCTTCCTTTAGAGCAGAGACAAGCAAGGGATTCTCAAGACTGGGGTCTAGAAAGGATCCCAAAAGGACAGTATTGGGGCCTCCTGAGCAGAGCAGGGGTTCCGGAATACTTGAAGGTCTGGGGTGAGGGTGGCTTATGGAAGGGAAGGAAGCTCAGACCTTTCTTCCCCACCGTCTCTATCTCCTCCACCTCCCTGGAGGCTCCGTCCAGAGCCAGCCGGGCCGGTGCGGCAGCTGGGGCGGTGGGGAAGGAGGCTGGTCAGAGCTGCCAGCGACTGGCCCCCGGTACCTGCGTCTCGGAGAGGTTGAGCTGCCGGGCGAGCTCGGTCCTCTCGCGGCCCACCACGTACTGGCAGCGCTGGAACTCCATCTCCAGCCGGTACAGCTGCTCCGCCGTGAAGGACGTGCGCGTCCTCTTGGGCCGGTCCAGGTCCAGGCCCTTGGGCAGGACGATCTCCCGGATGGACCCCTTGGCATCTGGGGAAGGGAGAGTATCAGCCGCCAGAGCGCTCTGCTCTCCCTCCACCGCTCAGGCCTGAAGTTCAGAGGTGGAGGGGGTGGGGGGAGCAAAGGCTGTGCATTGGGGGGGCCAAGGGCAACCGCCACAGGCTGGCGGGAGGGAGAGGCAAGCTTTCCTTCTGTACAGCTCTCCGGATACAGAGGAGGGGGACTCCATTCCAAATCTACTGATGGTCCTGCCGACTTGGCGGCCTTGACTTGGCGGCCTGGGTCCCTGGTAGCCTAAGCCTCCCCCCCACCCCCCATCCAGCCCGATCTGGCAAGCCCAAGCTCTGGAGCGAGCGGACTGGACCGAGCGCGCCGGCGATCCCCACCCCCACCCTCGGGTCTCTTTCCCTCCGGAGCCCGGGAGGCGGAAGGAGGTGGGACCGATCCCGCCGGCGGGGCCTGGCGCTGTGCTGGCGGGGGCGACGCCGGGCCGGGCCGGCCTCACCGCCCGGGGCCGCCCAAGCGGGGCGCACACCGCGCAGCCGTGCCGGGCCACACTGAGCGCCGGGGTGGCCTCCGCGGCCCGGCCGCTGCTCCAGGCGGCATCGGCCACCCCCGATCGCGGCGCCGGGGCTCTGGGCCCAGCGCGCCAACTGGCTGGGCCGTAGCCGGCGGTCGGCGGTCCTTCTTCCGCGCCCGCGCTCCCTTTGGGTGCGCTCCTCTCGCCAGGGCGCGGGAGTCCGCGACCGGGCCCCCGACCGGGCTCCGGGCAGGTCCTCCGGGCCACCGGACGCGCACAAGTCCCCCGGAGTTTCCTGCTCCTTTCCCGGGTCGGAGGCCGCAGCCTAGAGCCCGGGCCCGCCCGTGCCGACCCTGAGCCTCCCCAGCAGCGCAGCGCAGCGCGGGGCTCACGGGGCTCCGAGGATAACGGTCCCCGGAGAGTGAGCGCCCCAGGCGCCAGCGCCCATCGGGCCGGCCGGACCCAGGGAGCGGAGGGCCAGCAACTTTCTCCGGAGTCCCAGCCCGCACCCCCGCTCCGCCCGCCGGGGCCGGTCGGCGGGCGCCGGAGTCGCCCCGCAGCACGCGCCCCGCACCCCGCGCGTCCCTACCTCGCACCAGGATGCGGCGGCAGTAGTCCGGGTCCGCCGAGGCGCTGGATTTACTCTTGTTACAGTCCTCCGCCGCGCCCGACGCCGGGAAGGCGCTCTGCGGCTCCTTGAGGAAGGCGGCGGGCAGGGTCCCCTCCGCGCCCTTGCCCTCCCGGCTCTCCTTGTGCGCGTTCTTGGAGACCCGGGCGGCCTCCGCGTCCGAGTGGCACCGGACGTCCATTTTGTCTGGTTTCCCGAACATAGGAGAGGCAACAGCAACAAAACAAAACAAACAAAAAAAAAAAACCCCACCAACAAAAAAAAGAAAGAAAGAAAAGAAAGAAAAAAAGAAAGAGGCGGAGTGGGGGGGGAGACAAAACCCGCACAATGCAGCCCCAGCGCCCGGCCCCGGAGAGAGGCAAAAGGCGAGGATGAATGTCCCGGCGGGGTGGCTGCGGCGGCGGCGGGCGGGTCGGTGGCGGGAGGCGGCGGGGTCGGGCTGGGATCCCGGCGGAGCAGCGGCGAGGCCGCCTCGTCAGCCGCGTCCTCGGGGCGCGTCCGGTGTCCCCAGCCTGGAGATCAGGTAGCGAGCGGCGAGGCGCGGCGCGGCTCGGCTCGGCGGCGCTGAGGCTCCCGCCTGCCGCGGGGCGGGCGAGCTGGAGTGGTCCGGCGCCCGGGGGGACGCGCGCTCGCGGTGGCAATTGATTACGGGTAATTTCGCAGCCCCCACGTTTCGGTTACCTCATGAATACACTAAATTGTTTGGATAATATATCAGATCGTAATGGATGGTTTCTGTCCTTGTCCCCAATCAAGTAGGGGGTTTTAGCCAGTGAATAAACGGAAATGATTGGGTCTTGCTTTCAGGAAACACACAATCAAAGACTCACACTTCCAGAAAAACTTTTGGCGAGATGCATGCTGAATGGTTAGCACCATTAGCCGGCGTTATTAACTTCCCCTTTGCCTTTGACCCTCCTGCTCACATACTGGCTCGGAGGGGTTTTCTGCACACTCCACAGATAGAGCTGAATGAGGGTGGATGGGGGTGGGGGGGAGACACACACACACACACACACACACACACACACACACACCTTGCACACCCTGCAGCCCAGTTGCCTCTGGAGAGGGGAAAAGAGAAGGATAAAGGAGGGAGGAGAAAAAGTTTTCCCCCAAAAGTATAGCCCCCCACGCTCTGAAAAGTCAAGCTCTCCTCCCAAACAACTCCTCAACACACCTCGGTGCTGCCAGCCATCTTAAACGGCCACCTCTCCGCACTGAGTCCCCGCTGCATTTTTCCAAGCCCGCACCTCCAGCGGCCCCAGCAGCCCATTCAAAGGGCAGCTTTGTACTCGGGAGTCCAGCAGGAGAGAAGGGGGGGGGGGGGGAGAGGGAGAGAGCCTAGAAAAATCTCAACTGTGAGATCTGCTTAAAAAAAAAAAAGTTTTCCCCTAGCTATTTCATTGTCTCTGCTACAATATCTTTGAGAAAAGCAACAGCCAGTAATCCAATAAGAGCATTGATTAGGCTACAATGATTCAATTCAAGCGCATGGCCTTGTGCAAGGAGCATGCTCCAGCCCTTCTCGTCACCTCGCCGGGGCAGAAGCCCTCTCCACTCCGCTCTCCCCATTCATTCCTTTATGGGAAATGCAGAGCAAAAGGAGTGAAAGATGGCAATTATCTAATTGGACTATTAACAAACAGTCCTCTGAGTGCGGAGGTCTGGCGTGGCTCCTGGGCGGGGGAAGGGCCGAGCTCCCTGCCCTCATTCACAAAGAGCGCAAGGGCCGGGCGAGAGAGGGTTTTTTAAAGGGAGTTGGGTTTGGGGGCGGAGGTGGGGGGAGAGGTGGGAGGTTTGGCTGAGAATTTTTTTACACAATTCTGAGAATGGGGGTGGAGGCCGGTGGGGAAATGGGAGGGGGCTGGGGCGGGGGTCGTGGCGAGCTGTTGGGAGGGAGGGAGGGAGGAGGATGGGGGGGGGACGCCAAAGGGCTACAGATCGCAACTAGGCTCGCCCCGCCCGACCCCAGAAAACCTGCCTGGGCCGGATGGGCCGCCACATTGCCCCCCCCACTCCTCCCAGCCCCCTGGTTCCTAAGAGAGCCCACTCCGGGTCTGGTTCCGGGGGCGTTTCAGGCCCCTGGAGGCGGCCCCTGGCCTATTGCTTTATTTCATTGGTGTGTGTGTGTGTGTGTGTGTGTGTGTGTGTGTGTGTGAGAGAGAGAGAGAGAAAGAGAGAGAGAGAGAGAGAGAGATTGTCCTGAGCAGGTCCCACAGACGGGTGGCCCCCTCAGTCCTCTGGGCTGTGCTGGGCCCTGGAAGCCAGCCGCCACCTGGGTCTCCGGATGGAAAGAGCCTTTGATGGGCTCTCCTGGGTGTGTGCGTGTGTGCGTGTGTATGTGTGTGTGTGTGTGTGGGGGGGGAGGCAGGCAGGAGAGGAGGAGGGAAGGGTCCTTGTGGCTGCCCTGTTCTGAAGACTTGGAGTGGGATCTAGGTAAAATCCAGCCCACTCTCTGGTTACCCCACCAGGCTCACACCCCCAGGCAGGTGCCTGAGGGCTCCACTCCCAAGACAGGGGAGCTAGGCAGGTCCCTGAGATCTGGGTCTCCCCCAGCCGATGGGGTGGTGATGGGGCCCTCATTTCTCTGCAGCAATTCCTGGGAAGTCTGAGAGCTGGGGAGTCCATGGGGTCCCAAATCCCGGTCTGCTGACCCTTCCCTGACACCTGGCAGGGGCGGGTGTTACCCATGGACAGCTGCCCTGGCCGGATGCCCCCAGCCTGACTGCTCAGTGTCCCTTGGGAGACCGGCGGGCCACCGAGAGTCCCAGACTGAAGCCTTGGCTGGAACGAGGCCACCCGGAGTGACTCTAGGTCTCCGGCCACACCCACTCCGTGGCCACCTTTCACTTAGGCCACTGTGGCCCCAGAAACCCACACTGACACCTGCGACGCTGGGCCAAAGGCCGAGAGGGAAGTCTTTACAAATAAAAATGTGCAGCTTCCTTTTAGGTAGACGAGGGGGACGGGCCAGGGCGTGAGCAACTGCCCCTAGAAAGGACCGTCAGGTGGGCAGTGGTGGTCACAGGAGGCCCAGGGCCACATACACACCCCAGGCTACACCAAACTGTGACCAGTGACAAAAACCTACTGACCCTCCGCTCTTACAGGGCAAAAGCAGTAACATAGCCTATAGAATAAAAGCCTAATAAGCAAATTGTTCGACTGGGAGCTCGACCGCTCGCTATGGTGTGCACTGACCACCTGGGGGCAGTGTGGACCATGGCAGGCATCAGGGACCCCCCTGTGGACCCAGATGAGAGTGGGACCACAGCAGGATGGTGGAGCAGGTGAGAGGGCGGCTCCAGGCTAAGGCAGGTGCAACTGGGGGCCCAATTGCCCCACCAATCATGCTGCAGACTGTGACCAGAAGCAGTGTTGGGGCGGGGGCAGGGCTACTGCCCAACTCCCAGGCCATGAGGGAGCCGGACTGGGCAGGAGGGAGGGCATGGCCCCAATTGATCACCCCCAAGCTGGGATGGGTGGAGCAAGTGAGGGGGCGATGCCAGGCCAAGGCAGGGTGCCCGGCAGGGCTGTGGGGCTGTGAGGTTTGGGTACAAGCTGGGGCCGATCTCCATGGGCTACCCCGAGGAACCCTACCCATGCCTAAATTCATGCACCGGGCCTCTAGTTGGGTTATAACTGGGGAGTGGTTAGTGGGTAGCCAGCCACTTCCAAGTGCATAACCTCACTTAATTTTCTTAACCCTTCAGTCCAGAAGATAGTAACATCCCAGCCCTAGAGACAGAGTCTCAGGGGCGGTCAGTAACTTCCCAAGTCATACAGTTGGCACGTGTGGAATTTGAACTCACTTCTGTCTGACTTCAAAGCTATTCCTGATCTCCTTCAGCTGCCCCACGTGACTCTGTCCGTTATTTAGTTCCAAACCTACCCCTGCTTCGAGTTTTCCTAATCTCCAGTGATCGTGGTCTCTAGATACAGAACAGTGACAGCTGGGATGAGACAACTCGTTAATGCCAGAAATCCTGATCTTGAGGCGTTGTTTTCATGAGTGTTACCCCAACAACAGGAGACACGGTGGGAAGATGGAGTCTTGTTTCTGACAAGGCTATTGGTTACAAACAGGAGCATTTTCTGGGAGTCCATCCCTCTCCTCCATCACATGGCTTGGGAGGAACAAAGGGAAGTTTCCTGGGTGCAAACCTACAGAGTGAATGAATGAGAGTCGGAATGGGCCTTGTGGACTCCTCCCCAGGGGGTCTTCCCACCAGCCAAGGTTGGGGGACCGAACCTTTTCCAGCTGGGTAGAGTCAGGGGGCTCAGCTAGGCTCCCTGAGGGCAGGGGACACCTTTCTTTCTTTGTTTTCATCCACTTCCCAGAGATGCACGTGCTTATTGGGAGAAGGAAGAAAATGGGATGCTACAGAAAATGCCTAATTTAAGAAAGCAGCCATTTACAAGCGTCTAAAGGTATCAGGACCTGGGCCAGCCCCAGGACACACCCTTCCCTAAGGGACCTCCGTGGGCCCCAGGCCTGGCTCAGAGTTGGTGCGTTGACCGAGGTCCCTCCATGTTCCAAACCCTGGAGGTAATCAAGAAACAGCCAGGCCATCACCTGGCTTTGGTTTTTGTTGTGCACAGTGCTCCCGCCCCCCTCAGGGCGGGATTAGAATTCTGTGGGCATCCATCCAGAAAACCGTGACAGGTTTCTGAGAGGACACAGTGGAGGATGGAAGCTGGGGATGGAGGTTTCAGACAAGCGGCTGCTGCCCCCGGGGACGCTAGAGCTGTGTCCACGGGCAGAGGAAGGCGAGCACCCGTCCGTTATTTGGATAATCTGGGACAAGCCTGAGCTGTACGGCACACAGGTCACAGGACTGCCCCAGGTGGAAGGTCTTCTCCTGCCTGCATTGGCTCTCCCCGCTGCCCCCGACCCAGGCCCCTTCCCACCCCACACCCCTCCTGCAGGTGCACACAGACCCAGAATAGAACTGTAGGGCTGTAGGGATTTTGAGAGATCAGCTATTGCATGGCCTTCATTTGACTTGACAGATGAGGAAAAGAAGCCTGGAATGACCGAGTGACTCGTTAAGGATTAGACAACTAGTTAGTGGGGGCACCGGGTGCGACAGCCCTGCTCCCCTGGCCTACAGCTCCCCTCCCACCACCACCGGGGCGTCCCAGAACCTGAACTCCCAGAATGCCTTCTCTGGGGTTGGGCGAAATGATGTCATAACAATGAACGAAATCACAACCAGAGCCTTGGGGACGTTTGTCATCCTTCCCTGTCTTCCTCCTGTCACTGCCACAGAAAGCAGGGCACCCAGCACTTCCCTTTTCCATCTCCACTCTTTAGTTCAGAAAGGTGCTGGCGGGGCGGGGGTGATCGGGGGGGGAGGGGCAGGGGAGGACATGCTGGCAGAAAAGCTGAGGTCCTCTCGGATTGTGAGATTAGGAGCGGTCTGGGGACAGCGTAGCTTCATGTGTGAAACATCATTTTAAAAAGAACTGCATCAGAGGAGATGACACAACCAGAAATTAAGTTTCTGGAAGGATGAATCAGAGCACCTGAGAATGGTGACTGATTAAACCACAGGAATGCCTAGCATTTCTACAGAGATTTTCATCCCGAAGTTGCATGTGGCGATGAGTTCAGCCTCATCTAGCCGTCATCGTCCCCATTTCGCAGAAGGCAGTCAGGGCACCGGAGGAATTGAATTAAGAATTGATGCTGAGCCCAGCCAGGGTGGCTCAGTGGTTGAGCATCAACCTCTGAACCAGGAAGTCATGGTTCGATATTTGGTCAGGACACATGCCTGAGCTGCAGGCTTAATCCCCAGGGTGGGGCATGCAGGAGGCAGCCGATCAATGGTTCTCTGTCATCGCTGATGTTTCTATCTCTCTCTCCTTCTCCCTTCCTCTCTGAAATCAATAAGATATATTTTTTAAAAAGGAACTGATGCTGACTATCTGAAGTGGAAAATGCAGCCATACATCTAGCTATTTCTTCTCCAGGTTAGCTAAAGACAGTTTCAGCCAATGTGCAGACTGCTAAATCCTGAATTATTCTGACCACATTTCAGGCAAACAATCCCACCGGACTCCATTTCTCAACTTTGCATGTTGTGCCAAGAAACTTCATTCTTTATCTCTTTTGTACATCGAAGCACCGTGTGATTTTGGAGCTGGAAGGAGCCGTGGAGTGATGTAACACACATCAGGGTGCTGGGGCTGCCGGGCCGTCAGACCCACATGTTTCTATCCCAGGCCTACTACGTACTCGGTGTGTGGCTTCCAGGTGGGCAACTTGGCTTCTCTGTGACTCAGTAGCCTACCTGCACAATAAGGTCAGTCCCAGCACCTACACGGTTATTATGTAACACTAGTCACTCAGTGCAGGGATTCGTGCACATTGAAAGGAAATTAATTAAAAGGTGGCCAGTGGGGTGGGACTGGGCGAGACGGGCCGGACATGCCCAGAGGCAAACCTCCTGTGGTCCCTGTGGGCACCTGTGGAGTGATGGGGGAGGGGGGGCCCTCCACCTGGCCTGTGGGGATTGGGCTAAAACGGACTCTCTAACATCCGCCAAGAGTTTCTGGATTGCGAGAGGGCGGTTCTTGGGTGGTGTACCCTGGAATCAGGCTCCCTCCTCTCTGGTTTCAGGGTGCATCACCTGAGAACCGCTGCTGCCAAGTCACCGAAGCTCGCAGTTCCTGTGGAGAGCATCTGCCCCCTGGTGGTCAGTGGGCATCATAGCTATCAGTCAGATGGTCAGGCGGTTGGACAGTTGCTTAGCCTTTCTTATACATAGATCAATGCTTAGAACAGTGCTTGACACGCATGAGCACTGCCAATAAATATTTATGATTAGTCTCTTTCTTCAAGCACCTCCCCTGTGGCCAGCACTGAGTTAGAACCAAAGATAGCAAGGAGGAATCCAGAGTAGATTTAGCAGACTAGCACCTGGGAAGTCCAAGTAGTGGATGGCAAAGCGGTTTGGCTTCATTTTGATTCAATACCTAGGAGAGCAACAAATCACTGGTATTTATTAAGGACTTGCGGACTGCTATTATCTCATTGAATTCTTGTGGCAACCCTTGGAGAAAAGAACAAGTATGGGTATCCATTGTGCTGGATTAAAAATGGCCATAGATTCTTTGCCATTCCTCTGATTAAGAGGAGGGCTCTATTTGCCCTCTGCGGAAGTTGGCTGCTGGGTAATCAATAAAATGAGGGGGAGGTGACACTCTGGCAGTTCTCGGGCTAGGTCTTAGAGAGCCTTGGTGCTCCTCTTCTTGCTGCCATGCTATAAAGAAGCCCATCTACGAGACTAGAGGAAGAGAGACCCCAGGGAACATTGAGGTGCCCCAGCTGGGAGCACCAACTGTCAGTCATGAGAGTGAAACCATCTTGGATGCTCCCACCCAGCTGAACTTCCAACTGAATGCCAGCTTATCAGGGACCCAGCAATATCATGCGAGGTGTGTGAGCCAATCATGCTGAGCCCTGTTTAAACAGCAGGATCTGGGAAAATGATATGGCTGTTTTGTGTTATATATATATATATATATATATATATATATATATATATTTTAGAGAGGAAGGGAGAGGGGAAGAGAGCTAGAAACATCAATGATGAGAGAGAATCATTGATTGCCTGCCTCCTGAACGTTCCTCATTGGGGATCAAGCCCGAAACCTGAGCATGTGCCCTTGACCGGAATCAAACCCGAGACCCTTCAGTTCACAAGCTGATGCTGTAATCCACTGAGCCATGCTGGCTAGGGCCTGGCTGTTTTGTTTTAAGCTACTAAGTGTTGGGTGTGTTTGCTATGCAGCAGTGGAAAACTGAAACACCCGTATTACAGGTGAGAAACTGAGGCTCAGAGAGCCTGAGTAACTTTGTCCATGGCCTCATGGCTAGGAAGAGATACAGCATGGATTCGAACCCAGAACCAAATCCAAGAACTTGACCAATGAACCATATAACATCTCCTATAGAATAACCAAATTCTAAAGAATAATTCTTAAGTTTATTTCTGTGCTTTATCTCAAACATTACACAGTGTGGGCTGCACTGGTAAAAGCCATAGCATGCACATTACTCTTAAAACCATAGCGAATAGAGGTGTCAAGGCTAGAAACGAAAACAAGGATGGTCTTTGCCAAAATTGTCATCATTTCTTTGAAAATCACTGGGAGGTGGCTACAATGCCCTGATTTTCTTTCGTCTTAGAAAACAAAGACGCAAATAAACACATTCTGTTCTCGCCTTCAGGGAATGAGCCATACAAGAACTCTGAGAGTGGTGAATGGGAAATAGCAACAGGTGGCTGTTTGGCTCTGAAATTCTCCAGGTGAAGCATTCTGGGAGGAGGCAAAGCAAAATTGCTTTTATGAACACATTTTCTGGGTCACAGAGAACTTTGAGGTTTTCCAGGAAACCTGGCTTATCAATTTATATCTTCCGAACAGGAGTACATTTGTGTTTCAAAGCATCTTTAAACCCATCATTTTCTAAAATTCTTTACCGCCTGAAAAGCTGCTGGAGCCATTTAGTCAACAAGCAGGCACTGATACCTCCTCCCAGCTTCTCTTAAGAACTGCCTGTGACAGGGCTGCAAAGTGTTTTCATTTCAAGGTGCAGGAACATTTGCCCGGAAGTCACTTGTTCTGTAAACCTCGCCGCATCCAGAGGACAGCCAGCACTGAACAGGGACAAGGACAAGGCCACTGAGCAGTGAACATGGGTGTGTCGCAGACTCTGCGAATGACAACCTGGGTTCTTTGCTCAGAGGAGACCTGCTTCAGTCGCTCCTCCCGAGCCCAGTTACTCCTATTTTAGACCCAATTCTAACAAGTCCAAGGCTCCCCCTTCCTCAAGGTGGAAGACTAGAGGCAGCAAACAGGAAGGGAAAGGCTTGCTTGAGCGGGGACACTGCTGGCAGTGAGCATGTCTGCTAAGGAAAGACCTCAGAGGGAGATAGTAAACAAGCCACGTCGCTCAAAAATGTCGCCATCCAGAGTGACTTTGCTTGGACACAAGTCACCATCCCCTCAAGTGCTCTTGATGTCATGAAAGAAGTTGAATGCCATGGAACAATGAATATTCAGGGACAGGACCCTCAGAAGGTTAGGGGTGGGTGGGTGGATGGGAAGAGATCAACCAAAGAACGTGTCTGCAAATATGTATAACCCTTGGACACAGACAATGGGGTGGTGAAGACTGGGGTGGGAGGTGGGGTGGGGAGAAGAAGAGGACATATGTAATACTTTCAACAATAAAGATTTGCCCTAACTGGTTTGGCTCAGTGGCTAGAGCATCAGCCTTCCGACTCAGGTTTGATTCTTATCAAGGGCATGTACCTTGGTTGGGGGCACATCCCCAGTAGGAGGTGTGTAGGAGGCAGCTGATCGATGTTTCTCGCTCATGAATGCTTCTAACTCTCTCTCCCTCTCCCTTCCTCCCTGTAAAAAAATTAATAAAATATATTTAAGAAAAAACAATGAAGATTTAAATTTTTTTAAAAAAATGCAATTTTGTTTAAGCCAGGAAAGCACATAAAACCTTTGAGAAACATTTCAATGTAAAACAAACTTAGAAAAACAAAACACGCGTCCCACCTTCTCCCTGTATAATACCGAAGACATCGCTGTCATGTTGAAGGCTGAACTCCTTCACTCCTCACGACTGGAAGCCGGCTGAGGGAGACACTGAACGCGGGAATGCAGAACTGAGCATGAGCATGCCACGTAGGCAAGGGATCAAGAGAAACAAAGATGAAATGACTTGTCCAAGGTCACTCAGCAAAACCTTTAGCCCAGGCAAGAAAAGGGGGCCCAGCGGAGGGGATGCGGGGTGCCTGGCAGCCTCTGGTGTATTTTCTCGGGGAGGAAAAGAGAGCGGGAAGACTATTAGCAAGAAACCTCCGTCACAAGACTTTGTAGGACTTCCAGCCACAACAGAAGTGGGGAACTGTGGTCACAGGCCACCGATGGCAGCCACTGGCCTTGGAGTCCCGCATCACCCGGAATGGAGGTGGACACACTCTCTGTGGAATGAATCAATGGTGAGAACTCACCCCTACATCCCCCTCTTCTCTCTCCCCCTTCTCTCCCCCCACCCAGTGAGATGGCAGGGCTGGCTCTAACCATGGGCTGCCCAAGCCCAACCCACTTGGTACTCCTGCAGCAGTACTTCCCTCTTCAGAGCACTTTGCAGAGGTTAACTGATTAAACCAGCATGACCTCGGAGGAGAAGCCTGAGCCTCTGTGCTCTGTTTGAATACTCTGAGAAAAGCTAATAAAAGGAAGGTCTCACGATCCTGAAGGGGAGCGCATAGAAGCATACACAGCGTTTGTGAGGGATTAAATGTGGAAGCGGGGCCCTAACCAGTTTGGCTCAGTGGATAGAGCGTCGGCCTGTGGACTGATAGGTCCCAGGTTCGATTCCGGTCAGGGGCATGTACCTTGGCTGCAGGCACATCCCCAGTAGGGGGTGTGCAGGAGGCAGCTGATGGATGTTTCTCTCTCATCAGTGTTTCTCTCTATCTCTCTCCCTTCCTCTCTGTTAAAAAAAAAAATCAATAAAATATATTTAAAAAATAAATACATATGGAAGCGGGGCGGTGACAGCGACACCCCCAGAAGCGGTGCATGGCAGCCTGCGCCACCACGCCCCACTGAGAACTGCGGACCGAGTCCAGACCTCTCGGGGCTCTTTCTGCAAGCAGCCGCTGGGCTGTGGCTGGCTGTGTCCCCTCTCCTCTGGTTCTCTCTGGGCAGAGCTTGCCTGAGCCCCGGGACAGGGAAGGATGAAAAAGCCTGCCCCGTGTGCTCGTCAAGCCTGTCACCGTCTCTACCGAAGGGGCCTCAAGAGGAGGAGCAGGGGGCAGGTGCCTCCGCTCGTGTGACCTTTTTGGGCTTGGAGGCAGTTGTGTAAGATGCTGATGCAGGGAACAGGTGTGTCTGTCAAGCACAGGAAGCTGGGGTGCAGGCTGCCGTGGCTCCAGGAGCTAACAATGTGGGGTTTGCGCCACCCATGGAGTCCTTAGGACCCTGAGTCACTCAGGGAGCTCCCAGGTCAGGGAAAGGAACCTGACAAGGCCTGAGCCCTCTCCCCTTTTCTCCCTTATTTAAACCATTATGAGGCCTGAGAACCTAAGAGAACAAATGACGGGTAGCTGGTGAGAAGATTGAGAACAGCTACATTCACCCCTGTGTGAGGGGCCAGCAAGGGCTTCCACATCGGCCCTCCCCACTCTCTGTGCTACCTCGTAGATGAGGAAACTGAGGCACTAGGATCCCAGAGTGACAAGGCTGTAGGAAGCAGAAATGGAGACAGCCTGCCTTTTCTGCTCCAAAGCCTGTGTCCCCTCTCCCGCACCCAGTGAGTTTGTGCCTGAGACTGCAGGCTGGTGGTTTTTGTTGGTTTGTTTTTTAAATATATTCTTATTGATTTTAGAGGAAGGGAGAAGGATAGAGAGATAGGAACATCAATGATGAGAAGGAAACATCAATCAGTTGCCTACTGCATGCTCCCCACTGGGGACCGAGCCTAAAACCAAGGTACATGCCCTTGACTGGAATTGAGCCCAGGACCCGTCAGTCCACAGGCCTATGCTCTGTCCACTGAGCCAAACCTGTTCGGGCTGCAGGCTGGTGTTTATCCCAGGGAATGAGGAGCAGAGAGAGAACGTGAGGATGTGTCCGTGGATACAAAGGCTGGCTCTTCAGCTCTAGACAAGACCGACAGAGCCAACAAGTGACCCAAAGGTTCAGACCTCGACCCTGCTTCAGCCCCGTGGAAAGGAGGGTGAAAGATAATGAAACCAAACAAACCGTGATCTGGCTGTTTACACAGACCACTGTACTCAAGCATTAACTGAACATTCTAGTTAAAATTCTCTTTATAGAGCACAGTCTCTGCGTGCCAGAGAGGGGGCGGGGATGGGATAGGGGACTCTGGACGGTCTAGCCCAGTGGCTATAAAATGAAGAGACACTCCAGCACCAGCATGTCCATTCTGGCGGGTGTTTGGAGGAGAAGAGGAGAAGCAGGATAAGGAGACACAGAGAAAGAGCGTGGGTCAAGGAGGGAGAGAAGGGGCAGCTGATGCTGGGCGGGCAAGCAGGGCCTGCTGACAAACTTGAGAAGGACAGTAAAAGCAATGGAATCATCGGGACCCAAAACACGCTCAAAACATCTGCTGGCTCCTCCCTTGCTTGAAAACATTGTGTTTCTGTGCAAATAAAAGTGGGACTCTCACCCGTGTGGCTCAGTGGTTGAGCACTGACCTATGAACTAGAAGGTCACGGTTTGGTCCTGGCCAGGACATATGCCCTCGTTTCAGGCTCGATTCCCCGTAGGGGGTATGTAGGAGGCAGGTGGTCAATGATTCTCTCTCATCATTGACGGTTCTCTCTCTCTCCCCCTCTCTCTTCTTCTCTGAAATCAATAAAAATATGTTTTTTAAAAATGGGACTTTTGCCGAGACTGGTTTGGCTCAGTGGATAGAGCGTCGGACTGCGGACTGAAAGGTCCCGGGTTCGATTCCAGCAAGGGCATGTACTTTGGCTGTGGGCACATCCCCAGTAGGGGGCGTGCAAGAGGCAGCTGATCGATGTCTATCTCTCATCGATGTTTCTGACTTTCTATCCCTCTCCCTTCTGCCCTGTAAAAAATCAATAAAAATATATTTTAAAAAAAAATTAAAAAAAAAAAAAATGGGACTTTTTCCTCTTCAGACTTCCCGCCCAAGCCAGACTGCACATCACGTAGTCCCTCCTCCCAGGCTGTCCCTTCCTCCTCTGTCCCTTTCCATCTGTCTATTTGTCACAGGCCTCCCCAAGCCACCTCTTTCTTCAGGTGACATTTTCTTTCCAGATGTCCTACTTGGGAGTTCTAAAATTTTGTATGATTGCTGTCATCCACTAAAATTGACAGAGCCTGCTATTACGAATACAAATAGCTGATGCTAATCTAATATCCTAAGAGCCTTACATACGTTAACCCATTTAACCCACAACTCTACAGGCAGGGGCCCTTAGGAGCCCATTTCACAGGTGAGGAAACTAAGGCGCACAAAGGCTAAGTGACCTGTCCAGGGCCAGCCAGCTAGTTAATGGTGGTGTGGCTATTAATCAGCTCAGGTTGCCATAACAAAATGCCACAGGTTGGGCGGCTTAGGCAACAGAAACGCTCACAGTCCTGGAGGCTACACGTGCAAGATCAAGGTGCAGTCAGGGTTGGCGTCTGGGGAAGCCTCTCTTTTTAGCTTGGATAGTCCCTTCCTCCCTGTGTCCTCATGTAGCCTCTTCTCTGTGCTCCTGAGGATGAGAGAGAGAGAGAGAGAGAGAGAGAGAGAGAGAGAGAGAGAGAGAGAACGAGAGAGGGAACGAGAGAGAGTGTTCTGGTATCTTTTCCTCTCCTTATAAGCACCTCATCTTGTCAGAGTAGGGCTCCACACGAATCACCTCATTTAACCAGGCTCTGCGGTGGATGTGAGGATGACTCAGATGTGATCTTGTCTTCCAGAGATGTCCTTCTAGCAAGGAGGATGAGGAGGGTCCATGATGATCTATCACACCCCAGAACGTGAGGGATTCTGATAAAACACCGAGGGACACAGGAGTGTTTACGTCACAATCGCTGTGGAAGCATGCATATCCACCTCCAGATGCACCCCTGCATGCACAGAGAACATTCACACTCTCAGAAACACCTGCACATTACCCCACTCTAGTGCCCCGGGAAGTATGTATAACAGGTGTGATGGCTACCTAGGTTTTCTGTGTGAATAGATGCGGTGCTTTCTGGATTAGGACCCAACCAGGAGACCTGGGACCACAGCCATGCATAGCCCTACCCTTCCCTGCTCCATGACCGGGGGGAGCTGCCAGGACATGAGCAATGGCCATGGAGAGAAGTGGACAGACTCATAGTTAGGACATAGTTAGAAGGTGGAACCTTCAGGACCTGCTGGAGCGAGGGAAGGAGCAGATTCAAGGATTACAGTAAGGCCCCAGCTGGTTTGGCTCAGTGGATAGAGCGTTGGCCTGCAGACTGGAAGGTCCCAGGTTCGGTTCCAGTCAAGGGCATGTACCTTGGTTGCGAGCACATCCCCAGTGGGAGGTGTGCAGGAGGCAGCTGATCACTGTTTCTCTCTCATTGATGTTTCTAACTCTCTATCCCTCTCCCTTTCTCTCTGTAAAAAATTAATAAAATATAATTTTAAAAAAAGAGTGACAGTAAGACTTACAGAGGATAGAAAAGTACACATCGAGCTGGGAAGCAAGATGAAGTTCTAGTTCAGCTATTAAGGCTCTGAGATTCTGTTTGAGTCCTTTTCTAGGACTCAGTTTCCTCGTCTATAAAATAAAGCCATTTAGACCCATTAACTAGAGTCCTTTATGCATGAATATGTGTGTGCATTTAATATACACCAACATTTATAAAAAGGAGGTAAGACATTCATTTGACCACCTCCCCCACATAAGACACAATGTAACTAAAAGCTCTTTGAGCCCCCATTCCCATGTACCCCTTATTTTCTCCACCTACCCCAGATGGGACCATGCTATTGGATTAGGCCTTTGTCATCTTTAGTGTCCTTTTAAGGCTTACAATAATTGCTGTTTTTTTGCATCTTAAGATTTAACAATATTTCTTGATTTTTGTGTATGCAGTTGATTTGTGATCGACAGCAAGCTTCCCCACAGACCATCTTGTGTGATTTCCTACAAGAGGGGCTGCCCACGGAGGGAGGCTTAACTCCACTTTCAGATGAGCCAAGCGAGGGTCAGAGTGGGATAGGCCGGAGCACTGACCATCTTGGCCATGCTGGCCACACTCCAGGCCCTGCTTTCTGCTGCTAGTTACCTTCCCATGCACATTTGAACCCACAACTAGGTTGTATGTTCTTGAGAGCAGGGATTTTGTCCCTAAACCAGTGGCCAGTTGTGGTGAGGTGACAAGGCTCCAGCTTCCGCCAAAGACACAGTGATGAGGGGAATGTAGCCCATGTCTGAGGGGGCATCACAGGAGACAGGAGAGAGGGAATGTAGGAGAGGAACAGGATAAATGGTGCCCAACAGAGTAATCCAGAAAGAGTGTAAAAAAGGGGGGCGGGGGAGAGCCTAAACCAGTTTGGCTCAGTGGATAGAGCGTCGGCCTGTGGACTGAAAGTTCCCAGGTTCGATTCCAGTAAGAGCAGGTACCTTGGTTGTGGGCACATGTCCAGTAGGAGGTGTGCAGGAGGCAGCTGATTGATGTTTCTCTCTCATCAATGTTTCTGACTTTCTATCTCTCTCCTTTCCTCTCTGTAAAAAATCAATAAAATATATATATATATATATATATATATATATATATATTTTTTTTTTTTTAAAGAGAAAGAGCTTGATCAATCAGAACCCATGATAGAGCACACTGCGTACAATTTTGCTTTTATAAGCCAGCCCTCTGATGTTTGCAAAGCCAAATAAGGACATTTTCAGAATATTTGTAAGAAATTATAGTGGTTATAAACATATAACCCAAACAGACCAGTTCACTTGTCAGCATAATCCGGGACTTCCTGCAAATATAACACAGGTCTAGTAAAATACACTGGGATCATAGGACATATCAATCAATGTAGTGTCAGAACAAGCATGGCCCTGTGAGTCTAACATTTCAGAATTGGTAAAGTTAGGCCTGGGCAACTTTCAGGAATAGGTATTAAAGAAAACCATAAACGTAAATGATGCACAGAGCTGGAGGGTACCGTGTTTGTTCATAGGTTTCTCAGAGTCCCAGCCCATCAGTAGGGAAATGAGAACTTCTTACACGCCACCAATTGGCTGAAACAGGGCGGTTTACTTGAAAAAAAAGTTCCCCCAGATTTCAGGGCGGCCTTATGAAGGCTGGACCGATTTTATTACACGTCTAGTAACTTGAAGGAGAAACAAAAGAGATGTTGGCTCCTATGATCTCCAGCTCCTGGAGGTCTCTCCTGGAGCACTTGAATCTGCTAATTTATTCTAACTTCCAGGCTCCTGTCTGTAAAACTAAGACTTAAAACTTTCTCAACTGGTTTTCGTAAAAAAAAAAAAAAAAAAAAAAAAAAGGAGCATCATTGCACCTGGAAAGACCATTGTGATTTGCAGAATGTACAACCCAACCAGACAAATTAGATGAAGTTTCACTTGTGCATGACAATAAGTCTCCTGTGATGGGGGAGCAAAACATGTGACCACAGTATTCCCAGAGCTGCCATTCTTTCTGGTGACAGGGACAGGACTAGGAAGAACATGGGGTTGGGGCTTGGATGGGCAGTGCCGTCCGTGGTACAGACAGTAATGACCATCACTCACGTTGAATACTGAATGTTGTCCTTGAGCTTCCTAACTAAGAACCACTTCCTAACCACTTCTATCTCCTCTATTCTTAGAGATAAGGCAACACAGGTTCAGAGTGCCCAGCAATGTGCTCAGCCACCGAGGGAGAAAATGGGGAAGCCAGGATTCAAACCCAGGTCTGTCTGCCTCCAGACATCCTGTCCAGCTCCTAGGCATCCTGCCAGCTCATCTCCCACAATGGCTCTCTCCTGCTCCCCAATAAGCCCTGGACTCGGAGCTTTCTCCACTAGGTTTGCACAGATCCAGCTGCTGGGGCTGCGAGAGAGACAGGGACTATGCATTACCATCTCAGAGCAAAGCAAACCAGCATGTGACCTTGGCCTCATTAGCATGAGGCTTATTCTCCTCAGGTAGCCAGTCCTGGCCAATTACCCTTTTATTATAAGCAGCTGTTACATTTGTGCTTCCCAGGTTATTCATAGCGAAACATGAGTAATAACGTGACAGCAGCTACTGGAGTGATGCTGACAATTAGCTTGCTTCAAGTCCAAGGGCGAAACACAGTCTTAAGTGTCCTACTGACTCCTTAGCTCCAAGACAAACAAGTCTTTCTGCCATTAGAGCTGCCTTCGGCTACATCACGTTCTCCAGGTGAAACGGCTCAGGGTCGCAGGCCTGTGTCGGTGTCTAGGGAGAAAGATGCCATGGCAGGTCAGAGGTTTCCTTTCCAGCCTCGTGGGCTCGGCCTATTTTTATGGAAAATCTCAACGATGATAAGAGAGCTCCAAAGCGTTAACGTTCATCATGTTGTTCCTGAGTGTTAGAAATCTGACATGTCATATCACACACCAACACACATATATTTACTTACAGACTGAAGAAGAAGTAAATAGAAAGGAAACACCTTGGCCCAATGGAAAATATCTGACATCCCGTTGGTTTCTTAACCTTTTGGGGTTTGACATTCAACATCCCGATATTTAAAAACCTCTTAGGGGTTGGTATCCAAGAAAACAAAAACAAAAAAAGTAAGACAACTATACATCCTATCTCGCTGATTTCAATTACGGGGCTTGAACAAGCCCTCCAGCCCTCCTCCCTTAGCCACGGGGTGATTCTGCCTGATGGGAAACCCAGTTTCTGGGCTGCTTCTCCCGGAATGAAATCACAAATCACAAGATAACAGACACAACAAGAAAAAACTGCCACCAGCTATCCCTGCTGGATACCGAGCGGCTGGTCAGAAACCCAGTCGGGAACTCGGCTACGGAAGAGGGGAACGAATTCCTCTCACCCAGGAGGCCAAGCGGAGTATTGTTTTAGTCCGGCAGGAGATAATGACAATGCAAGGGAACATTGTCCCGGGTAATGGTTTCCTGCAGGCGGGGAAACGCCGAGGCAAAACCAAGGTGTTCAGCAAAAACAAACAGGGGGCTGAGCTGCCACCTCCGCTGGAAAGCAAAAAACGGATCCTCCAACTGGCCCCTCCCAGCAACTTCTGTAACAGAGGCCTTGCACCCAGAGCTGGGCTGGGGTGATGCTGCGCTGAGGGGTGGGGTACAGAGGCTAACTGAGCTACTCACTGGCTCTGCTGTTGCTAAACTGCTGCTCCAGAGAAGGGATTTGGGGACTATGTTGCATTTAACCAGCCCCTGGACAAAACAGGCTTTCCAAAAACAGACTCGCCTCCCGGCCTCCATACCGCACCCTCCAGCCACCCGCTCTACAACCGCTGATCACACTGACATACTGTGTACCAGTCAAGTTCCCTATTTGCTAAAGAGAAGACATATCCTATCGGCATTAACCGGGGAAGCCTGAGGAAGAAAACCCACCCATTTGACACAACAAGTCGGTACCCTCCCATTGTTTTCTTTTTGTCCTTATAAAATAATATTAAATGTAGAGACCCTCTCAGGTGCATCTCACAACATCATTGATCTCAGATACCGATGGAGAAGTGATTTGAAATTAAATACAAAGTGATCAATAGCCCTTCACGTTGGAAACACAAATAATTTAACTCGGGACCAGCTCGGTCGGGCAGCCGCCGGAGCTTTTGCGGCGGGCACGCCCCAGGCTGGACCACACGGAGCAGAGGCGTGGGCTGGCGGTCTCCTCTCTGGCCACAAACGTCTGCCGCCTCCAGAAAGCTGCGTGGCATTCCAAAGTGGAGGTCCAAGACATCTTTGCTGTTTAAGAGACATTTTACAAGCCTGTTTTTTTCCTGGGGGGGGGGATTTTTTGAATTGGATAAAACAAATGGAAAGCAGCTATTTAACACACACACACACCACCACCACCAACAACAACAGCTCCTGTGTGGACTGGCAATTGACCTGCTTAGGCTTCTCTTGGGCAGCATTTCATGCCCTGATCCCTGCCTCTTCCTCTGCCAAGTCGCTCTCCATGGCCCATGGAAGTACTGCTTGGTGCTGCTGGAGCTCTGTCCTACAAGAGAATTCTTTTATCGCCTTTTCTTGTCCCTCTAAGATCACATGTTCCTGTAAAGGAGGATGCCAGATGGACAGTGAGGGATGGGATGGAGGCATTGAGGGGTCAGACACACAGCATTCGCATGTTTTCCATGACCGCTGTCTGTGTTTTATTGTGTCACTAGCAGACAGGGCCCCTGATCTGAACACCCATGGGAGGGTGACAATTTACATTTGGATCCTAGTAGGTACTCTGATGTTTTAAATGGAAAGACATTCTTTTGGGGGGGGAGGGGATGTAACCATGGGAAGTTTTTGCCCTTAGGTACCTGCCTGTGATTATTTCATTTCTCGCTCACCTTTCTGGGCTGGCGAGGGCTCCGTGGTTAATCGATATTCCAGTGGGTGGTCGGCAGCACCGGTTAACTGTGAAGGGACTTTGGGAATCTGGTCAGTCGAGGAGAGAAATGGGGAGGACAGGCAAGGAAAGCTAGTCTGAAGCATCGGACCTAAAGTGAAAGGGGTGAGGAGTAAAGATTAGGTAGGGACAGAAAAAAAAGTCCTTTAATTTTAAGATCTAGTTGCTAAAGGACAAAATGAACGTCTAAGAATGTGGATTAGTGGACTCCGTTCAAAGTTGTTATTTACACTCTGGCTAGAAACCAAAGCCAACACTTTCTCTCTGTGTCTCCGGCTCCTCAGGGATGGCCCCACAAAACCAGCTACAGAGAGGGGGTGATGACTAGCCATCCACAGGAGGGTGCAGGGACACTTTAGACAATCCTGATCTCTGCGTCTCCTCTTCCTCCATGTCCCAGTGCTTCGTGCCAAACGAGGGACTGTTGTGAATGTTGTCTCTACCGTCCGTGAGTCTGGCCAGGAGTGTCTGCATTCCCCCATCCTGTCAGCACACCCAGGGTATTTGCTGGGTATTCACACTGGTCCCATGTCCCCAATTCCGGCCACCCTGGTAGGTGTGGGCTGCCCAAACCTGCATCACTTCGGGACTGGCCAGAGTAGGGCTCCCCAGGAATACAAATCCTCCCCCGCCCCCCAACTCTGCTTGAGTGAGAAGGAGGTTCAGACACCCTGGACATGCTCAGCTCAGAGAACCTGGCGGGGAAATTCCTGGTTGTGAAGATTGTGCCCCAACCTGTGTTTTCAGTTCCGGAAACGCTGTTTCCTGCGACAGTCTTCTAAGAAAGCATTCCTGGGGCTGCTTTTAAAGCCCAGGGAAGCCTATTTGGTAAGGGAGGGTGGAAAGTTTTCAACCTCAGAGACTGATTTGCTTAAGGGAACACATTTCAATCGCTTTAATAGACACTTCAAAGGCAATCTGTGGCCACCGCAGCCCTCCCGAGGACTCAGGCGACCTTGACATTTCCGAGTAGAAACAGCCCTCCTCGAGTTCAGGAAGAGACCTCGCCACAATTTTGAAGAAGAAAAAAAAAACATTTTTTTTTTAAACTATGGAAGCCATTGTCACATCAGTGTCACCCGAGCAAAGTCCCTTTTCACAGCGCAGAGCGGGGCTCCCCATTTCCCCGGCGGTCTCGGCGGCGGCTGCGTGGCTGTGAGTCCAGGCTGTGTCACCCCATGGAGAGGTCCGGGCTCGCCTCGCCCCGTCCTCCTCCTCCTCCTCCTGCGGCTGGAACCCTCCGAGGAAAAGGTCGAGACCTGAAGGACGAGGACGGGAGAACGGGAGGCCGAGATCGCGTTCCGAGGACCGGGATCCGCGCGGGAGAAGCGTTACCCTGAGGTCCGCCGGGGCCCCCGCCCTGCGCCCCGGCCTCCATCCGCGCAATGGGCTGGCGCCCGGGTCCGGGAGGGCGGAGGCTGCAGAGCCGGGTCCTCGGAGGCGCGGACAGACGGCCGGCCAGCCAGCCGCCTCCCGACTGGGACTGTGGGAGCGCTTCCCGGCCCACCCCGTCGGTTCCCCTCCCGGGAGCCACGGGCCCGCACCCGGAGCTGGGGAGCCGGGCGCTGCCTGCGCCCTCGGTTTGCTGGCAGTGCCGCTCTCCGGGCGGCGAGCTGGGGGCGGGGGCCAGGGGGCCAGGGGGCCAAGAAGGAGCCGGGGAGCAGAGGGGAGTCAGAGCGATGCGCCAGGGGGAAGCCCCAGAGGGACGGGAACTGCGGACGGCGGAGCGAGCAGCCGCCGTGGCCGCGGAGAGGGAGGCGAGGCCCGGCTGAGTGTTGGGGAGCCGCCGCGCCCCGGGCCGCGCTCTCCGCAGCGGAGCCGGTCCCTCCGCCGGGCGCCGGCCACTGTCTCGCACCTCGTCCCGTGTGGCTCCTCGGGGGAGGGGAGCTGCGGGCCGCCTCCCGGGCCCGGATCCTCCCGAGGAGAGGCTGAGCCTCGGCGGGGGCAGCCACGGGCGGGGTGCGCGCGTTTTACCGGAGGCGGCGTTGGCGGGAGGGGAGGGGAGGGGGCGCCACCGATCGGGGCTCCCTGGGCGTCGCGGGCCTGGCCGGGCCGGCCGGGGGGTGGGAGGACGGGGACTAGTCCCGAGGGTACAAGCTGGACACTGAGTTCGGCTTCTTGCTGGAGGCAGCCGAGAGCACAGCGCCATCGGCGGGCCCGCCTGCCCCTCGGCTTCGCAGTCCGACCTGGGCTCCGGGGAGACGCCCTCCCCCGCCCCCACGCCGGGTCCCGAGTGGCCAGGAGTCCCCAGGTCCTGGCGCGGACCCCCGCGGGAAGCCCTGGAGCTGCACGGGTTGGGGGGCGGAGGCGGCCTGGAGCGCAGAGGCGCCTCCGCCCCCCGAGACCCGGCCCCTACCGCCCGCAACCTCACTCTGCTCCTCGCCCCGCCTCGCCTCGCCCCCGAGGGCGCGGCCGGGAGCGAGATCCCCGGGGCCTCATCCCCTGCCAGCCCAGAGGCGCCTTCCACCCCTCCCTCCTGGGCCCTAAACCCTGGAACCCGCGCGGGAGGGTGGGGAGCACCTGCTGTCAAGTTCTCCCACCGGCGGAGTCTGGGGGGGGGGGGGGGGGAGCGCCAGGCTGGGGTGTCGCCTCTCCCATCGCCTTGTCGGGGCAAGTGCCAGGCCAGGCTTCTTGAGGGCTTCTGGCCTTAAAAATTGCTCCTTCCCTTTTCACTCGGGTAACTGCCCCCTCCCCTTGGAGAAAGAGGCCACCCAGCACCCACAGGTGACCCTCCGTGACCCCCGGGAGCCGGGCGGGGGGCCTGGGAGCGAGACCAGGCAGGAGTGAGAGGTCAGAGAGAAGCACTTCCAGCAGGACTGGGCCTAGACTTCATTCTTTAAAAAATTCAAAAGGTCTCAATGTGTCCATTTGGCCTTTTGGCTTCAGTTTAAAATGTGAGTAACTCTTTCCCAGTTGTTTGGATGACGGTTGGGTCACCCTGGGTGCCAGGTCAGAGAGGTGGGCAGCGGCGGCCGGCTCTGCCAGGGAGCGAGGCAGCAAGGACGCCTCCAGCAATAAGGTAGAGTCACCGCGCCCACGAGCCATTGATTCCCATCCCTTCGTCGTGAGCGCCTTCGCTTTCTCCCGAGATTATGACAACAATGATGATAATAACCAGGACACAAACAGCTCTTGAGAAGTCATTTGTAACTCCCTCCTCTGCGAGGTCTCTCTCTCTCTCTCTCTCTCTCTCTCTCTCTCTCACACACACACACACACACACACATACATACACACACGCACCCCGGCCTGTGGACCTGTGTTTTATTTCTGTCAGAGGAGCGCAGTTTTTAAAAATGATGTATTTACAGACTTGCTAATGCCTCCCCAGAAATCCCGCGCATCAGCTTAATAGTTGTGACAGGGCTAGCAAACCCGTTTAAACTGTTAATCAGCCGCAGAAAGGGCCCCAGATTGAAGCCTTTCACTTACCTTTGAAAGGCATAAAAGCCGCGCTGTACTTGGGGGATGGAATTAGACAGCGACGAAATCATTACCTCGACTTCGCACAATAAAGGCCGCCGTAAAGAGGGGCTATTGGTGGTTTCAAATTACATAACGGTGGTTTATAAGTTCTTCCTCCGGGCTCACAGAAAGCCATTTCTACATGCGAATTCTTCCCAGAACAAACAGCCACAAGCGTTCAAACACCGGCCTCCATGCAGCTGTCTTTTCATGTCGCTGACTGCAGAGCGACTATTAGTCAAAGAGAGAAAAACAAAAACAAGCACCCCAGCAGGAAAAGCAGGCCGGGCTCAGAGCGCCCCGCCCGTTTGCACGTCACCAGACTCTGGCTCACACTGCCCCCTGCCCCCCCCGCCCCCCCAGTGAGGGTTTGACCTCTGGGAGCAGGACAGCCCCGGGCCATGGGGTTCAGAGCCTTTCGGGTGCCACTGGGTCCTGCGTGCCCACTGTTTCTGCGGATTGGAAACCCAGACACAGCCTTGTCCAGAAAGGAAAAGGAAAGGCTTTTCCCAAGCACAGCACCTCGTCTGGGGTGGGCTTGGGGCTGGGTGCTGGCACGAAAGGCCAGTCCTTCCTCCCCACCCCTCTGGGGTTGCTCCAAATTGTGGGAGGACGAGCCTCCGCCTGGTATCAGTCCCATCCTCCAACAGGTTCCTAGGCACACCCAGGTGATCAAAGGTGGCGCTTTCAAAGGCAGTGGTTGCCTACAGCTAAGTCCCCTCAAGCCCATCCTTCCAGTCACCGCACCCCGTGCGCATGGCCTGCATAAACTCGACGGGGCGCCCTGTGGCCACTGCTCACACTTCTCTAGGGCCAAATCAAGCATCCCAAACCCACCAGGTGGCAGCTGTCTACCCACTAACGACATTCAGGACACCTGCCCTCACTGAGCTGGCGAGGAGGGAGAGGAGCAGGACCCCCTTAGGAGTTAGGGGGCCGAGGGGGCTCTTGGGGTCAGGAGATCTGGAGGAGCGACTTGGAAGTGTCTCTGAGAGATGGGAGGGGCACCACGCAGTGGCTCGGACATTCCCTGCGCAGCACTGCCCCCTGGCATCCGGCGCTGAAACTGCCCCGCTAGGAGGCGGCAGCCTCTCTCCTGGGAGGCCCGGCCAAACCTTCTCTCCTTTTCAGGCCACAAACCCTGTGTGAGCTGCCTGGCCCTCCAGAAAGCCCTCCTGCCAAGTGCAAAGCCTTCCCCCTCCTCCTCCTCCCCCTCCTCCTCCTCCCCCTCCCCCTCCTCCTCCTCTTCCTCCTCCTCCTCCTCCTCCTCCTCCTCCTCCTCCTCCTCCTCCTCCTCCTCCTCCTCCTCTAAGACTCACCTCCCCAGAGAGAACCGAGGACTCATGGGTTGGGTCGGTCAGTCACCTAAACCAGGCCTCCGATGCAGCCCACACCCCTTCCTGACTCCAACCCCCAAGTCCCAGCTGACCATCACCAGAGACGTGGGCGCTGCAGGGAGCTGCAGGCCCATGGGCACGGGTGAGGGAGCCTGTGCACACAGAGACTCATCGGGGCTGGGAGTGTTCGTTCTTTAATGAACATCACTGCCCGGGCTTGATTCATCGGCACCTGGGCTTTCCAAAGAGAAAGGAAGCGGGTAGAAAGCCCGGGCTCCTCCTCGCACCGCCAAGTGGGAGAGGTGGGCCAGGTACTCGGTCATCAGCTCCAAGCACCACAGTGTGGCTCCAGCCAGCCCTTCTCACCACACGGACTGGCCTGACCTCCCCAAGGTGCTGGAGGGAGGTGCCCCCTTCTCCAACGGGCACCTGGCGTTGCGTGCCTGGTGTCCGCAGCAGGGCAGGCCACAGGCCACGGCCGGTCCTGCCCATCCCAACTGAGTGAGTGATTGGTCCCACGCTCAGGGGTCTGGCCTTGATGGAGAGGTAAGTGTTCAGGCCACTAGACATGGGGAAGGAGCTTGGGCTCTGGAACAGATGGGGCTGGGTGTCCCGCCCCGCCCCACTGGCTGTGTGACCTTGAGTGAGGGAGCGTGCCTCTGCGCATCATTTTCCTCCTTCGATTCTCAGGGACGTTGTGAGGATTAACTGAGATCATGTCCTTATAGTGCGAGCATGTACTCCATCAAGGTCACTGTCGATGAATGCAGGTGTTTACTACAGGAGAGTCGCCAGCCGGCATCCTGTCGGTGGGCATAGCATCCGGGCATCCCGATGTCCAGTTCTCAGGGGGCGGGGTAGGTACCGAGCAATGTCATCCCTGAAGGCTGCCCGAGGGCAGCCCCAGACCTTCCTGGGTCTGTTGGGCCAGGACCAGACTTTACCCTCTGGGAGAACTTGGCACACTTCTCTCAGCTCTGGGTTTGCAAGTGGCAGGGACAGTGATGAGCATACTGGGTCGAACAGCTGTCAGAGACTCAGGGCACCTTCCCTCGTGCCAGTTCATTGGCCTGACACCGGGACAGAAGGAGTTGGTTAAGTTTTCCAATCTCCGTTTTTTGGAGTGGGAAACAGGCTCAGAGACGATGAAGTAATTTGCCTACGCCCACACAGCCGGTAACCGGTGAAGCTGGAATTCGAACCCAGTCCTCCTCCAGAGGCCAGGCTCTGAACCACTGGGCTGTGTGACATTAGGAAGCATGAGCTTCTGCTCCCCATTTCCCACGTACCCTCCATTCCCTACACTGCACTTCTCTTCTCTGCACTGGCAGGAGCTGGGGTATATGCCAGGGGTGGGGCCCCTGGCTCTGGCAGCATTTCCACTCACCCAGCTAGTTCTGGGGGCATCTGGAGCCCCTTTCTGTCCATGGTCCCCTTGGGGGGGTCTCACCTCTCCCCTCCCTGCAGGCTCAGCTCAGGGTCTGGAAGGAACCCTCCAAGATCAAATTGGAGGCCACGCCCACAGAGTCCTTGAAGGCGAGGGGACAAGGGCCTGGATACTTCAGGACCCCTGGGTTGTCGCCGCCTGCCAGGGGCTCCCGGGCCCCCCCACCCTAAAGGGAAGCTGTCAAGGACAGGAACTGAGCCTACTTCTTGGAACTCGCAGGTTCAGGGCTCAAGGCACCATCACTCCGAGGCCACCAGCTATCCTGGCCTCTGGGATGGACTTGGACGTGAGAGGCCCCAGCTAGCTACTCCCGAGAGCTGTCCCCGAGTCCCCACTCAGCAAATGTTTAATGAGCACCTCCTGGGTGCCAGGCCCTGCACCCAGCCCTGCTTCCCAGTCACTGTCAACGTTCAGGATGACAGTGAGGTCCTCTGACCTGAGGTCCCCGCCCCTCTCCTGGGCCTAACTAAAGGCTCCCCCACCTTAACCCCTCCCTCCGCACTCTTCCTGCTGGTTGGAGTGAGCATTCTGGTGAGGCCCTGCTCTCTCCAGGCCTAGTTGGGTTGCACTCGTCCTGCAGCCACCTGGTGGGCTGTGCCAGGCAAGGCGCCCCCTGGCGGCAGGAAGCCAAGCGCACACCTCGCCACGGGGGCTCCAGGCTCAGCAGGCCCGCCGCCTGGGTCCACTCAGGCTCCTTTCCTGGCCTCCCCCACCCTCCCAGCTCCCACGCAGGTGCACAGCCTTGTCCCCAGAGGCCATCCAAGAGTGGCCCAAGGCTTTCCTCGATTGCCTGGGGCGTGCAGCTGCCCCAAAGCTGCCACATCCTCCGCCTGCGGGCTGGTCCTCCCTGATCAGAGACCTTGGATGCCAGTCCCTCTCGCTCTGCTAGGTGTCAGGACCATCCACCCGGTTCAGAGATGAAAGAGAACGAACGGTATACATCTGAATTAAAAAAAAGAGAGAGAGAGATCCCCCCACCCAACCACCACAAACACGCGTGTCCACTGCCCATTGCCCGAATATTATGAACCGGAAAAACTATTGCCCCAACCTTCTGGGCTGTCCCACATGTACCCTCCCCCGCATGCTACCTGCCCACATCTCTGCGTGGAGAAGCTACTCAACCCCACCAGGCGGGCAGGGTGGAGAGAGGGCTCCTGAGAACCAGAATCAGCAGGAAAAGCCCCACAAATCCAGGAGCAGGTGGGAAGCCAGTAGGGCCCACCTGCCCCCGCCACCCCCGCCAGGAGTCTATTCTCTCAAAGACCCTTGTGTTGCGGGGGGGGGGGGGGCGGTTGGTTGGTATCTTGCTTATTTCTCATGTGGCTGGATGGATCCAGTGAATGTCAGATAATGAAGGTCTGAAGACTGGATTTAATCAAAGGTTTAGAAACAGCTCAAGCATGAGTGGGGGCCAGAGACATGGTTATGAGGTCCGTGGAGGTGTGGCGGAAGCCTGCCCAGGTGAGAGTGAGTAAGGGGGGTGTTAGGACCCAGGGTCCTCCCTTGGCCCATCAGGTCCCTCGTCCTTGTCTTGGGTGGCTTGATCTCTCTCCTCTGTGCTCTTGCAGGAGGTCAGGCTGCTAATCCATGAGGAGCTGATCTGGTCCCCCATCATGTGGCCTGACATGGGTCATACCCTCTCCTGGGACACCTTTCCCTTTTCCCTGTGCTTCCTTCACCCCACCCTCTCTGAATGGGTCAGATTCCCCCATCACGTGCTCTTACAGGACCCCACACCTTCTCTCCACACACACTCAGCGCTGGGAGAACTTGGCATCGGTGCCCATGGTCCTCAGATGGTCTTTCTTTTGCTGTGAACTCCGGGAGGACAGGGGTGGCTGCTGTGTCCCAGTCACTGTGTCCTCTGCACTTAACACCATGGACAGCTGCTGAGTGGCCACCGAGTGGCTTGTTCTTTTCTGTAGCTAGATTCAGAATCGAGTTCAGCCTCACCCTTCGCCCCTCACCATTAGCAACCACAGAAGGTAATTCAAAACGCACCGTTTCAATATGTTGTCAAGGAAATTATCCTCCAAATGCACTCGCTGCTGGGGAAGCGGTTCTTGACGCGGCGCAATCGAAGGGCTCACAGACCACGTTAAGACGCTTGGATCTCACAGGTGATTGGATACGTTTAAAACACACGGTGAGAAGAAAGAGGCAGGAGATTGGGGGTAGGTTAGCACAAAAGGGCCGTAAGGTGTTGGCAGGTGGAGGGAGCTACTTCCTCAATCCTGGGTTATGTCATACACCATGTTTGTCTTGCCCCGCCCCCTTAAGGATGTACTTATAAGGACCAGAATTTGGGGGTGACTTATGGAACCCAACAGACAGACAGCAGGTGCCAGAGGGAGGCAATGACACACCCTTTCAAGCTCACCTGACCCCAGCAGGTGCTCATCCATTAGTCTGCTGAACTCTGAGCTCACCTGTGCCCTTTGGCAGAACACAGTTGGGACCATGTGAGTGTCACCAATGGGTGGCTGACTTAGAAGATAGCATACATAGCTGCTAGCCCTGAGGTGACATGATTGAGCCCTATAACTTGGTTTCCTTATCTTTTCCTAGCTGTGCCTAGCGTTCTAGTTTATTTGATCATGAATTCCATTTATTATACCCACTAGAGGCCTGGTGCACCAACTTTGTGCATGGGTGTGTGTGTCTGTCAGCCCAGCCTGAACCCTCTCCAACCTGGGACCCCTCTAGGGATGTCCGACTGCCCGGTTAGACCCGATCCTGGTAGGTTCAGGCCTAAATGGGCAGGCGGACATCCCTCTCACAATCCAGGATTGCTGGCTCCCAACTGCTCACCTGCCTGCCTTCCTGATTGCCCCTAACCGCTTCTGCCTGGCAGCCTGATCACCCCCTAACCACTCCCCTGCCAGCCTGTTTGCCCCTAACTGCCCTCCCCTGTGGGCCTGATCACCTCTAACTGCCCTCCCCTGCAGGCCTGGTCACCCCTAACTGCTCTCCTCTGTAGGCTTGATCACCCCCAACTGCCCTCCCTTGCAGGCCTGGTTCCTCCCAACTGCCTTCCCCTGCTGGCCTGATTGCCCACAACTGCCCTCCCTTGCAGACCTGGTCCCTCCCAACTGCCCTCCCCTGCTGGCCAGCCATCTTGTGTCCACATGGGTGCAGTCATCTTTGACCACACGGGGGCAGCCCTCTTGTGTGTTGGAGTGATGGTCAATCTGCATATCACCCTTTTATTAGATAGGATTTTTTACATGCCATGCAGACTACTGATTTATGCACTGCCCCGCCAAGTCCGCCTGTGTCCCACGAGGTACCTGCTACTCCTCCACTGGCCTCAGTACATGCAGTGAATGGTGCTTCTACTTCATAACCTGCTGGTTTGCTTACTATTTATACCTCACACTTCTTCTGAGTTTAAGCCATCCCACTTGCTCTTCTCGTCTTCCGCAGCATTACTGAGTCTTCTCACACGCTCTCGCACACACCCATTCCAGAACACATTCCGTAGAGGCCCACAGCGTGCTAAGCAGACACAGTCACATAATCCTCACAGTCACGTGACATGTCATCAACACGGGGAAGAGGGGACCTGCTGTCCCCAGAGCAAGGAGTGGGCAGTCAGGGAGCGCCGCCCAGAGGACGTGGCCTTTGAGCCGAGATCGGCAAGGAGAGCTTCAGAGTCCTGGGGTTCCAGAAATTCCTAATAAACAAACATCAAAGTCGACGGCTCCCCCCGGCCGTCCCCATCTGGAGTCATAGTTGGCCCGTTTTCCATCTGACTTCCCCTGGTCCAGTCCCCCAAATGCGCCAATGTTATGTTTTACCCAACAATGAAAGCGGAAAAAAAAAAACAAAAACACGTAGTTTGGCAAAAGACACTGCCGCACAGTGTTTAGGCTTATAAATGCTTCTAGCCGGGATCAACAGCCTATAATTAGACTTGAACCACCCGAGAGAGGAGTTTCGGGCGCGCCGCGGGGCAGAGCGGCGCCCCTTTCTTCGGGGCTGCGGGTTCGGTGGGCAGATCAGCCCCCGCGTGCCTCCCACAATCACTGCCCCGCCGAGGCCAACGTGCGGCCCACGGGAGCCCCGAGATCGCCCAGAACATAACACTAATACCATCAACCAAAGGGCCGCCGCCTCGGGCTCCGGAGGAACCAAGGACACCATGCGGACCAGCGCACGGAGCGATTTAAGAAACCAATTACTCAGGGGCCGAGCTCCTGGGCTCCCCGAACGCAATTTTCTGGAAACCTCCGTGCATTTAGAAGCCGGGGTCCTGGAAGGGGCCCGCCTCCGCTGCCTTTTGGACGGCGCTGGCTTCCAGGGCGGGGGGCTGTGGACAAAGAAGCAGAGGCCCCCGCACAGACGCACCTCCTCCGAGCTGATCCTCAACGCGTCCCGCCTTCCTTCCTCCCAGATGGAGACAAGTTTAAGGTCACGGCTTACTCGCCACAGGCCGCCAGCACCCCTCCGGCAGTGGCATGTCCCGGACACGCCAGGCTCGGCCGGATGCCAGAGCCCTCCGGCCGCAGGCCGGCTTCGGCAGCGAGGCCCCTTTTCTTCCCTGCCTGGAACGAGGCATACCTGGACCGCACGGGGTTCGCACTCGTGCGTTTTGGGAGCTTGTGGCCCTTCGCCTGCATGTTGTAGGGGAGGAAAGAGGCTCCAGGTGCAGACCCGAGGCGTGGGAAACTTGCTGTGAAGAAAGCACAACACAGCCTTTACCCCAATAAATAAAGGAGGCGGCTTGGTCAGCGCGGCTCAGTGGTGGAGCATCCGCCTATGAACTGGGGCATCCCGGGTCAATTCCTGGGCAGGGCACATGCCCGGGTTATGGGCTCGATCCCCAGTAGGTGGCATGCAGGAAGCAGCCAATCCATGATTCTCTCTCATCATGGGCATATCTATCTCTTCAATGATTCTTTCTCTAAAACATATATTTTATCGATTTTTTACAGAGAGGAAGGGAGAGGGATAGAAAGTCAGAAACATGGATGAGAGAGAAACATCAATCAGCCGCCTCTTGCACAGTCACAGCTGGGGATGTGCCCACAGCCAAGGTACATGCCCTTGACCGGAGTTGAACCTGGGACCTTTCAGTCCGCAGGCCGACGCTCTATCCACTGAGCCAAACCGGTTTTGGCTCTTCAATGATTCTTATCATTGACATCTCCCTCCCCCCCCCTCCTTTCTCTCTCTTTCTCTGTCTCTCTCTCTTCACCTCTCCCTTTCTTCCTAAAGAAAAATCAAAATAAAATAAAGGAGACAGACTTGGGTGTCAAGCAAGATGCCTGGCTGCTTTCTTGGAATTGTAATTTGCCCTCAGTCCAGGAATCAACATAGCCTTACACAAATGAATGAGCTTGTCTGACCGGTGGGTGAATAACCGGTCCTCAGTTAGCTTCCTGTCGGCAAGAGAGACAGAGGCGAGGCGGAGCCCACGGTCTGGAAATGGAATGGCTGTTTCAGGGCAGGGTGACTGGTGTTTGTGGCGGAAGAGCGGTCACTTTGGCTAGCCAACCCCGACTGGCCCAAGAAATAAAAGGCCTTTATTGGTCACATAACAGAAAAGTTGAGGGGAATACTGGCTTCAGGCACAGCTACGGAGAGACCAGTGACATCAGACAGCCACTCTCTGCCTCTGGGGTTCCTCGTGGCGACAAGATTGCTGCCAGACACTCCAGGCCTGCATCCTCCCAGGTTCCAGAGTGGGGGGTGGGGGGGTGGGGGGGAGAGAGAGAGAGAGAGAGAGAGAGAGAGAGAGAGAGCTCCTCTCTTCATGGTCACAGCAGGAACCCCAGCGCTTCCGATTGGGCCGTGTACTCAGTCCTCTGAGCCAATCACCGCAGCCAAGAGAAAGCGATGCTCCAAATGGTCCAGATCAAGGCGCCTGCTCGTTCCTGATGCAGGTGGAACTGGCATACTGGCTGTGAGGAGAGCGGCTCTGTGTCAGGAGAAAGCAGAGTGGTGCTGGGTGGCAAAAACAGAGGCATCTACCGTGGATGGGAAATTGGCCACAAGGTATTGCTTAGAGCATCGGCTTTGCAGTGGCAGGAATCCAGGTGATTGTCCAGAGAGTCCCCAAGTTCAGGCACAGCTACTTAATCAATATGAAGTGCTGCGATTGGCGTTATCTCTGCCTTGAGCTTGGCAAGTCAGTCGTCTTTGTTTGGGGCAGTGGTCGGCAAACTCATTAGTCCGCAGAGCCAAATATCGACAGTACAAAGATTGAAATTTCTTTGGAGAGCCAATTTTTTTAAACGTAAACTTCTTCTAATGCCACTTCTTCAAACTAGACTTGCCCAGGCCGTGGCATTTTGTGCAAGAGCCACACTCAAGGGGCCCAAGAGCCGCATGTGGCTCTCGAGCCGCAGTTTGCTGACCACAGGTTTGGGGAATCTCAGTTGTATAGATTTGTACTCTGGTTCCTGCTTCACCACAGACTGTCAGAGGCTGGTAAGCCTCTGTTTCTTTATCTGTCTAAAGGGGACAAGACCAAGTGAAAGTTTTTGCAAAGCATAAAATACCACTGTGAGGATATCAGGGCGGATGGGGAAGTGGGGGTGGGGGTGGGGTCATGCCACAAAGCCAATGGCACTGAGGTTCCAGGCCTTTTAAGATAAGGCACTACCTAACACATGGGTGAGAACCACGGTGGAAAGGGCCCCCTCATCTCTGAACCGCAGTCCTGTGTGCACCACCTCAAAAAGAATGAGTTTTGGACCCTGCAAGAGGAGAAAGGCAATGCAAACCTTATTCCTGGAGCTAGAACCCAGGTCCCTCAGAGGGCAGAAATGCCCACCACATCCGGTGTGAGTCTTGACGGCCCCATGAGGCCTGGGGGAAGGAGAGCAGATGCAGGGCAGCAGCCCTCGCTGGGCCTGTCCCCTGGCTTGGCGAGCTGTCAGGAGGTGCCACTCGAAGGGCACCTGTCAGTGCCGGCGAGGGCGGTGGCTGAGGTGAACTCAGAGCGGGGGCTGCAGTCTCCACTCAGCCCTCCTGGAGAAGGCCGGGGGACGTCTGTCTTCGGAAGCCGCCACTTCCCCACCGGTCTGATGGGCCCCCCCCCCCCCAGCCTGGAGCCCGCAGCAGCAGGCTGTGCCGAACCCCAATACCTGAGAGCCAGCGCCATTTGCGTCTGCCTCCCTCCTTGGGTTCCCCCTGGGATTCTGCCCTAGGGAGCATCCTCTTTGCAGCTCCGAATGCAAACACACCGAAAAGGGAGATTCCTGCAGGAGCTCATAACCTGAGCAGAGAGAAGTGATGGGGCATTCTCCCCTGGCAACAAGGACGCAGACCTTGGGAGTTTCAACTGTCGCCACCAGCAGGTGACTTCCGGTGGGGTTCGTCAACTCTTGGGATGGAGAGAATCTTGTCACCTGGTCCCCCAGCAGAACCACAGTGCCCCCCCCCCCCCAAACAGAGGTGGCAGCCTGCGGTAAAGAGGGGGCATTGGCATCAAACAGCCGGCTGTCATTTCCACTTTAGTTTCGATGCCTGTTTAACTGTCTGTCACATTCGTGTCATCACATGTTCACTGGCCATGTGGAGCGGAGGGCGCCCGAGGGGTGGGAAGGGCACCCTTGTAACTGCTGGAGGCAGAGTCTGGCTTTAGTTCCGGTGGGAGGACGGGTTCCGAGGCTGAGGGTCCAGGCAGGGAGCATTCTGGGATCCCGTCTTCTGGAGAGAGCCCTGTGGGCAGAGTTTAAAGCAGGGCATCTGCTCTGGGATCATTTGAGTTGGAAATATTTGCAACAAGGACAGCCATTCTGTACATTTGCATTATTCCGCCATGTGTATTTTTCATATCGCAGGAGTGATGTTAAATTGTTAGTTTTTAAAAAATGTATCTTATTGATTTTTTACAGAGAGGAAGGGAGAGGGATAGAAAGTCAGAAACATCCATCAGCTGCCTCTTGCACACCCCCTACTGGGGATGTGCCCACAACCAAGGCCCATGCCCTTGACCAGAATAGAACACGGACCCTTCAGTCGGCAGGCCGATGCTCTGTCCACTGAGCCAGACAGGTTTCAGCAAATTGCTAGGGTTTTTTAAGTGATCTTTGCACCTTCTAGAAACGACAGACTCTCCCACCCGTCTCCTTCACGAGCTCCGAGGAAGCAACCCCAGACTTGTTCTTCAAGCGCCCTCTGGTGGCCGTGAGCGGAATAACCCAGCTCTGTGGGTTTTGCTGGGGTGGGTGGCACAGGCCTCCTAGGTGCTCGGTAGGAAACAATAGGAGGAAATACGCTCTGCGCTCTCACATGCTCTGCCCGCCCGGTGGCAGGGCAAAGGTCTGCAGTCACCCCCTGCTAGGTGGCCTCCATCAGTTTGGATTCCCGCAGATGCCAGTCCTGCTGATGGGCACCAGCGTCTGAGGTGAATGAGCACTTGGAAATCTGCTCTTTGCCACTTTATTTCCACCTTCCTAGATTTACCTCAGTTTCTCAACCCGGTTGGCAGCTTCCGCAGGCCTGAGATGGCGTCTTGATCATGTTTGAAGAATGCCTCCTGCCCTCCAGCATCGAGCGGGGGCTTTCCCGATGGAACTCTGGACCCGGGGCTGGTCCCAGGGTGACGTGCAGGGCGCCTGTGAGGCTGATGCTGGGTGACCGCCTGCCTGTCCTGTGCTGTCGGCGTTCTCACGGGTCTTGACAGATGGTGGCGGCTTTGACAGCTCATCGTCCCCAGTCCCCGCTCTCGGACTGCCAGCTCTGATGCCAGGCTTTTCCGCTCATGCCCCTGGCTTGGAGATGGGGGCTGGGAGCAGTGGGTGGGGTTTGAAGGCAGCAGTGGGGTTGGAAGGGAGATCGGCCACAGAGATCACAGTGGGAAGTGCTCATGTCAACACTCAGACGTGACTTGCGCCCAATGGGCTAGAAATGCTCCAGCGAGCAGGAGGCCTTAGCAGCAAGACTGCCAAGTATGCAGACACTGGCCCTGGGTTCCAGGCCTGGCTCTGTGGCTCTGGGCTGGTCACCCAACCTCTCTGAACCCAGCACCTTTATTTGTATAACAACCTGGCAGGTCGTGTTTCCCAAAGATCCTTTTCCAGATCCAATATGCTCTTCAATGAACACATATATTTTTATATTATTTATTTTTGAAGTATGTTTTTATTGATTTCAGAGAGGAAGGGGGAGAGAGATGGAAATATCAATGATGAGAGAGAATCATTGACCCACTGCTTCCTATACAACCCCTATTGAGGATCAAGCTCCCAAACCAGGCATCAAACCCATGCCCTTGACAGGAATCAAACCTGGGATCCTTCAGTCCATAGGCCGATGCTCTATGAACTGAGCCAAACCAGCTAGGGCAAACATATGTGTTTTTAAATGGCTGATGATGAGTTTAGTGGCTTGGGGACATTTGCTACCATCTCAATGAGGACAACAGAATCTGTGTCTCAAGATTTCCAATGTGTGCTCTCATAACGAACCCATAAGGCCATCACCTGGACACCACTGCCCCCTTGTGGCAGTTAATCTAATTTTGTAGGGCAGTGCTCAGGAATCAACAGTTTACATGGCCTTATAAACATGGATTTAAGAGGGGGTTGGATAATGTCCCCAAAGCTTTACTCATCCCTAGAAGGAACAGATGCCTATAACTAGATGAGATGCCTTAGTCATTCATCCCCTTCTACATAAGTCAGTCATTTAGAGGCAATCTTTAAGCGGATTTACAACCGGATTCCCTAAATCCACTTGTAAATCCATTCACGGATTAAAAATGGCAAGCTTCTGAGACCTATGTGCTCCTATTCCAGAGGGGATTAATTAAAAGGGGAAATGACACTACACTCAGATGGTAGGCACTTGTAGGTATTAAACCTCCTGTTGGTGAATGTAATCTTTTCATTGAAGTTAGATGGACATCACATGACCAATCCTTTTAAAGAGGACAGTTTTTCGGCCGAAACCGGTTTGGCTCAGTGGATAGAGCATCAGCCTATGGACTGAAAGGTCCCAGGTTCGATTCCGGTCAAGGGCATGTACCTTGGTTGTGGGCACATCCCCAGTAGGAGGTGTGCAGGAGGCAGATCGATGTTTCTCTCTCATCGATGTTGAACAGTTTTTCGGCATTGAGTACATTCACAATGCCGTGTCGCCATCTAGCTCCAAAACACTTCCATCATCTCAAAAGCAACTCCCTGAGCTCATGTGACTAGTCCTCATCTCCCCTGGCGCCTGGGAACCACCAATGTGCTTTCCATCTGAGGCCAGATGGTTCATAAAAGTGGGACCATGCAGTAGTTGTCCATGCGTGTCTGGCTCCTTTCACTTAGTGTTAACATTTCTGGGGTTCACACACAGTATAGCAGGTGTGACTCCTCTATTCCCCTTTACAGCTGAATACTATGCCATCCCATCTACATCACAGTCCTTTGTTCGGCCACTCCCCACTGGTGGACATTTGGCCGTTGTGCTTAGTGCCGGTAGGAGCATTTCTGTACAAGTATTTATTTGAAAGCTCCTGTTTTCCGTTCTTTTGGGTGTTTAGGTAGGAGTGGAATTTCTGGGTCAAACAGTCATTCTGCATTTAACTTGTGGGCGAACCGAGTCTTCAAAATGACGTGTCATCGGGAGGGGGAGATGACATGCTTCAGGATCTAACACTTCCTCGCTTATTTCCCTGGACCTGCCACAGGTTGTGGGCTGCCTGGTGCGACTTTGCTTGGGGTTTGGGAGTTCTGAGACACACACCTCCCAGGAAATGTCTCCTTTCAGTGCATAGCAGCAGCCCAGGAGGCTAAACCAATCCAGATGGACACATTAAAAAGCTTTTTCAGGCCTCAGTCTGCTACCATTTCACAGCCCAAATCACAGGGCCAAGCCCCCTTTTAATGGAGAGGAGGTATAATACCCACCAGCTCCATTGGGAGGCAACTGCAAAGTCATGTGACACAGGGAGGGGCTGTTTCAGGGCCTCAGAGGCAAAGAGTAAGGAACTATCCCCAGTGAGGCTCACTGTCTCTTTGTACGGGGCTGGGCTTCCTTTAAACACCCAACTTGCTTTTTCTAAGTCATGCTTACATTAGAGCAAAGATAACCATGGCCTGGAGGCAGGGGCATTTGCACCAGGGGATGGAGAGAACTCTGACCATAGTGTCAGGGCAGCCAAGCATCCTGCTTCTGGGGGAGCTGAGCTCACACTCAGCGGAGACCTGCCGGCTCCTCTAACCCGGGCCTCTTAAGGAATGTGAATCAGAAGGAATGCGAATCAATCAGCGGCATAAATTATTCACTGCGAGGAACGTTCTCAGAAATGAACAACGCGCTGGAGAAACTGCCTACAGGGTGTGCCTTCTTCCCAGGGGTTGGACCTCTGCTCACCTTTGAATGGATGGGTGTTTTTAACTATTAAAGATTCAGATTTCAGGGAAGAATGCTTCCAAGTCGTGCAGAGATTTCAAGGAGACTCAGTTTCCTCCCCAGCCTCTTCTGCAGGAGCCGGTGGGTGCAGTCTGGCCCCGTGTGGGGCCGCAGCAGGTGCCCGTGTGCTGTGACCTCAGGGCTCAGTGGTCTGTCCCTCTGACCACAGAGGTCTTGTCTACCTGTCGGCTGAGCTAGGAGAGATTCAGTCCCTCTCCAAAACCATGCCAAAGACTCCAGTCAGAATACAGAACCTCAGAAAGTCAGGAGAGGAAAACTCACATTGACCGAACACCTATCATGTGGAGGCATCCTCACCTGTAAGGTAGATTTGTTCTTGCTTTATTAATTTATATATATTTCAGGGAGGAAGGAGGAAGGGAGAGGAAGGGAGAGGAAGGGAGAAGAAGGGAGAGGAAGGGAGAGGAAGGGAGAGGAAGGGAGAGGATGATTCTCTCTCATCATAGGAACATCAATGATAAGAGAGAATCATCGATTGGCTGCCTCCCGAACACCTCACGCTGGGGGTCAAGGCCGCAACCCAGGCATGTGCCCTGAGCGGGAATCGAATTTTGACCTTCTGGTTCACAGATCAATGCTCAACCACTGAGCCACACCGCCAGCTTTCTTAGTTTTTCCGTGTAAATAACGAGCACGTCACAGAACTACAGAACATTAGAAGATAAAGGTTCAAGGAAAAGGAAGAGTCCCTTGCACTCCAGCCATCAGAGATCGCCTCTGGTGCCGGTGTGAGTGTAATCCTCCAGGTGTTGCCTGCGCCTGTCACATGTGTATTTGCACATTTTTGACCTGTCGGCAGCATTTGGCTGGGGAGACTGCTCTGGGATGTCCCCCTGGCTTCTGGAATGGCAGCCCCTACCATGTCCACCTATTGCTCTGGCCGATCAACCTCAGTGGCCTCTGCAGCTGTCTCCTCTGCTCCCCTCTGTCGGAGTTCCTCGGCTTTCACCATAGACCATCTGTTTTCTCTGCTCACTTTATTCCTGTTAGGAAGTCTCGTTTCCAACATAGACCATCCACCCAGACATGGTCTCCAGCCTCCTTCTCTCTTCTCAGCTCCGCTCTGAAGGCCAAACTGCCTCTTGACATTTCCACTTGCATGGCTTCCAGGAACCCCAAATTCACTTGGGGAAAAAAGCGAGATGTTGACCTCCCTCTTCCAAAATCTGCTTCTCGTCCATCTCAGAATTGCAACCTCCTATCTTGTGATTTGATCTCCTCTTTTTCACTCTTCATTCAATCCATCACTAAGTCCTGTCCATTCTGCCTGCACATACACCCACATGTTATGATATCTACATTCTATCAAATCTAAAATGGCCCTAGCCTGTTTGGCTCAATGGGTAGAGTGCCGGCCTGTGGACCAAAGGGTCCTGGGTTGGATTCCAGTCAAGAGAACATACTTTGGTTGCAGGCTCCTCCCCAGCCCAGGCCCCGGTCAGGGCTCATGCAGGAGGGAACCAATCGATGTGTTTCTCTCACATCGATGTTTCTGTTTTTCCTTCTCTCTTCCACTCTCTCTAGAAGATCAATAGAAAAAGATCCCCGGGTGAGGATTAACAACAAAAACAAAATTAATACATGTTGCTGCTGGTACTTTTTGTAAAAAAAAAAAATGTATTTATTGATTTTTTAACAGAGAGGAAGGGAGAGGGATAGAAAGTCAGAAACATCGATGAGAGAGAAACATCGATCAGCTGCCTCTTGTACAACCCCTATTGGAGATGTGCCCACAGCCAAGGTACATGCCCTTGACCAGAATCGAACCTGGGACCTTTCAGTCTGCAGGCCGATGCTTTATCCATTGAACCAAACCGGTTTTGGCATGCTGCTGGTACTTTCTTAATCTTGACAGCAAGTATCAATGAAATGTTTTTACCATGCACCCAGCTCACAGCTGTTTCATGGCTGACAGCATTGAAATATGTTCCTAACTAAAGAATAAACCTTGATTTTATGGAAGCTTATACGTGGGAAAACATGTGAATCTTAGAATTGATGAAACAGAGAATCTTAAATCCATCTATTTCTCTCTCTCTCACCACTATTCTAGCATATGTCTTCTTCCTCTGGTCTTCCTTAAGCCTCACGTTCACCCTTATTCACTGGCAAGTTTGCCTCCAAAAGGGAATTTGGACTCCCGTGACCTCTCAGCACCTCCCTTGCTCTCTTGCCCAGACACCTGGTCTCCTTGCCCTCTCCAGCAAGCCAGAGGGATCTCTGTAGAGCAGTGGTTCTCAACCTCCCCAATGCCGAGACCCTTTAATACAACTCCTTATGCTGTGGTGACCCCCAACCATAAAATTATTTTTGTTGCTACTTCATAACTGCAATTTCGCTGCTGTTAATGAATTGTAATGTAAATATCTGTGTTTTCCGATGGTCTTAGGCTCTACAGCAGCGGTTCTCAACCTGTGGGTCGCGAATCTAGAGGGTAAAGCAAACACATCAGCTCTCATCCTCAAACTCCCCAAACATTTCCGCTTATACCTGGAATACAGTTAATAGCCAGCAAGGTCCTACCTGATTTTCCCATCCCCTGCTCTATTCTATTTTTATTCTTCTATTTATTGATGAAAAAGAGAGAGAAAGAGAGAGAGAGAGAGAGAGAGAGAGGAGAGAGAGAGAAACATCAATTTGTTGTTCTACTTATTCATGCATTCATTGGTTGCCTCTTGTTTGCGCCCTGACCAGGGCTTGAACTCACAACCTTGGGGTATTGGGACAGCGTTCTAACTGACTGAGCTACCTGGCCCAGGCTGCTCCATTCTCTGTTCTCCACTCATCACCATGTTCACTGTGCTCCAGACCCCGGGATTTTTCTCTTCCTCGGATGCATCAAGCTCCCTCCCACCTCAGGGCTTCTGCATCCGCTATTCTGTCTGCTCCCAAAGCTCCTGAGTCTTTGCATCGTCACCTCCTTCTCATCAGTCTGGGGCCAGCTTAGATGCCACTTAAAGAGAGGCTTTTCCCAGGTCAGCCTCACTAACGCTGCCTCCCCACGCCTCCGCCCACCCGCCCCCTCCTGCCAACATTCCACCACATTCTATACCTGATTTATATTTATTTCTCTTTCTCCCCTCACTAGCATATAAGCTCCTGGAGGGCAGGGACTCTGTCTTGTTCCCTGTTACCGCCTCTGCATCTTAGTGTTTTGCACAGAGTAGGTATTCAATATAGATTGATGAAATATCTGGTTGGTGCAATGTCCTACTTCCTACCTTCTCTTTTGTACTTCATGCCTCCTCCTAAACTCAATTGCTAGACAGATCTTTTTAAAAACAAAAATCTGACCATGTTACTCTTCCACTTAAAACCCATAACTGCCCATTGCAACTCTTAAGTAAGGCTCTGGCAGCGTCCTATAGTAACTGATCGGTTGTATTTTCATTTAATTCAGTTCAAAATGCTTTCTAATTTCCCCTGGGATTTCTTCTTGGACCTGTGGGTTTTGGGAGTATGCTATTTACCGTAGTTTCCTAATACTTGGAGCTTATCCATATATCTTTCTGTTACTGACTTTTAATTTAATTTCATGGTAATCAAAGAACATTCTTTGTATGACTTAGATCCTTTTTTATTTATTGAGACTTGGTTCCTGACCCTGAATATGATTGCTCTACATAGACCTCCCATGGGCAAGTGAGGAGAATGCACATTCTGCAGTTTTGGGGAGGAACATTCTACAAATGTCAGTCAATCTGGTCGATAGTGCTGTTTGAGTCTACTATATCCTTCCTGGGTTTTTTGCCTACCTGTATACAGTATTTAGAGAGGTGTATTGAAGTTTGCAACTATAATTATGGATTTCTTTATTTCCCCCTTAAAGTTTACCAGTTTTTAATCTCAGATATGTTGAAGCTCTCTTATTAGGACCAAAACCATTTTAAGACTGCTATGTCTTATTGGTTAATTGACCCATTTACAATTATCAAATGACCTTCATTAACTCCGTAATATTCTTTGCTCTGAAACCTACTTTATTTGATATTAATATAATCATTTTTTGACCCATGTTAACATTCTCCATTCTCCTAACCTATTTGTGTCTGCATGCTTAAAGTGTGTTTCTTGATATCATCTAATTGGGCCTTGCTTTTTTTTTTCTACATTTAATTGGGATGTTTAAACCCTATATATTTAATGTGGTTATTGTTATGATTAGCTTTAAGCCTGTCATCTTAATATGCATTATTTTTCCCATCTGCTCTTTGTTTCCTCTTTTTATGCTTTATTTCAGATTGAGTATTTTATGACTCTTTTTATATCTGTTGGATTATTAGTTATAACTCTTTCATTATTTTAGTGGCTGACTTAGGGTTCATAATCTACACCTTTAATTTATTATAGAGCCTACCTTCAAGTGATAGACCACTTTACATGTAGTGTAAGAGCATCAGAAGAGTGTATCTCCACACACACACCCTTGGCCCTGACCTTATTGTCGGCACACATTTTACTTCGGTCAGACATTGAAGTGTTATAAATGTCAGTCCTTTAGATTTCATAAGTCCCCATAATATGCAATGTTATTATTTTGTTTCAACAGCCAATGATCTTTAAAGACATTCCTGAGTACACGACCCAATGCCCTAAGAGTTATGAATTTTTAGGCTTTTCATTTTTTTTTTTCAAGTTTGACTGGTGAGAACAGACTCTATTCCCAGCCCTATGTGAAATCCAGGCATTATTCTCTGGGATCCTTTTGGACAGCTTCCTGGCCTTTGATAGTTTCCTCATGTGCATGGCGAATCAGTCTTCTCCTGATGATGACTTTTGGGGTCAGGGAAGGGTTTGGGGAACGCTTTGCAGGCCTCAGGGTTCTTGCTTTGGGAAACTCTCTTCCTTCTTGTATTCTCTGGCTAATAATTCCAACTGCACTGTTCTCCCCACACTATCAGCTCATTCTGCTCAACTCAGAGCCTCCACACAGCTCCCCCATGAGCCCTCGTCCTGTGCCACCACCTGGACACTGTGAAGGCAATGGCTGGGCAGCCTTAGGGTCCAGCTCTTTTCTTCTCCTCTCTCACAGATCACTGTCCTTTGTTGCCTGGTGTCCCAATTAAAAAAAAAAAAACAACATTGCTTCCCATAATGTCTTTGTTTCTGGTAAGAAATAACATTCATGTTTCTTCATCTTGGCTGGACTATCACCTGTCTTCGAGTTTATGACTTCTATCTTCTGTTGTGTCCAGTCTTCAATTAAACCCATCCAGTGAGGCTTTTCTTTTTTTATACAGGTGCTTTTTAGAGCCATTTTAGGAAAACTCAGCAGAGAGTACAGAGAGTTCCCATCTACCTCCTGCCCAACGACCTCCCCCACGATCAATATCCTGCCCCCAAACATGTCCTCACCTTGGTCAGTCACTCGTCAGGAGCTTCCCCAGGGGAGGGCTTGAAGCTGAGCAAGGCCTGGAAGATGGAGAAGTTGGAGGCTGTCACACAGCATGCTCCTCCCGGCTGCACAGAAACCCTTTCGTGAAAGGGGGTCTGCACGCGTGTGCACATCTTCACAGCTGCCATCCGGGCATGCTTTCCTCATGGCTGAGCCGGGGCACAGGCGAGCAAGTCCAAGTGCACAAGCACATGGCAAGTGCCTGCTTACTTTGCTAACACCCAATTGGCTGGAACAATCATGTGGGCAGCTGAACATTAAGGCACAAGGAAGTCTGCTCTGCCCACACAGGGGGGTATTAGAGGTGGATATGCTACAGGAAGTGAGGAGTCTGGACCAATAATTTGATCCACAAAGGAGAAAGGTCCTTTACCAACTCGGGCCACACTCGTCACCATGAGTGCTGCCTGCTCACGAGACCAAGGCCCCACAGACAACGCTCAGCAAGGACCATCGCCAGACTGAAAACCAAAAGTCAGCCCTGGCCGGTTTGGCTCAGTGGATAGAGCGTTGGCCTGTGGATTCAGGGGTCCCAGGTTCGATTCCAGTCAAGGGCATGTACCTTGGTTGCGGGCACATCCCCAGTAGGGAATGTGCAGGAGGCAGCTGATTGATGATGTTTCTCTCTCATAGATGTTTCTAACTCTCTATCTCTCTCTGTAAAAAAAATCAATAAAATATATTTTAAAAAACACAGAAAGTCAGATTTGGTCCAGGAAGTCAAAACTGCAGCCTCGAAAATGGGCAAGGCCAAAGCTCAAAGCAACCACCACGCCCTCCTCCCAGAGCCCCTGCCCGCCAGCTCCTGGGCCGGCTGGGCTGCTGGGCCCATGTCTGCCTGGTGGATCAATAGTAATTGGGGGCACTGGGGGCGGTGGGGGCGAGTTACTCAGATGAACTGAATGTAATGAGTGCCGGCTGCTTCCTGAGTCCTTGGGAAAAGCGCAGGCACCATCCACTTAGCGCTGGAGCCTGGCCATTCCCGGGCACAGCCACCGCCCCCCCTCCTCCTCTTCCATCTCCTCCTCTCCCATCTCCTCCTCCTCCTCTTGGCGGGGCCTGGGTGATCCTGCCTCTTCCTCCGGCACCTCCTGTCCGGCGAGCTCCTGGGAGGATGGAGGCTGCGGGGCCACCCCAGGCCAGGTGGTGCTGCCGGGAGGCCCTGGAGAAACTCATCCCTCGCCTCTGCTTTCTCTGCTCCCTGGTGACCTACGCGCTACTGGGCGCACTGCTCTTCTCGGCCATTGAGGGAGGCCGGGACCTGGGGGCAGGTGACCCAGAGTTTGAGGATTTCTTGGAGAAGCTCTGTGGCCTCTTAAAATGCAACAGAACTGGTAGGTGGCCCACGGGGCAGGGTAGGCATTTTCTCGGGGGGGGAGGGGGGGCGCGGCCTCCTGAGGGGAGAAGGCTCCGTTGCTGGGGGCTGGGCCTGGGAACCCTCTGCGTGGAGACTTCCCATTCCTGGGCAACCACAGGCAGTGGCTTCCCTCTCCGAGCCTCAGTTTCCTCCTCTGCCAATAGGGAGAACAGTGGCCTCTTAGGGTTGCAGGGGAAGAATGTAGGAGAAGCACTGAGCACCCAGTAGCTGCTCTGGGAAGACCGCTCCCTTCCTGCTGCCTCAGCCCCAGCCCCAGCCCCAGCCCCAGCCCCACATAGGCCGGCAGGCTCTGGTGAGGGTGGGTTGCTAGCGATATGGTGAGGTGGGGGGTTGTGTGGTGAGGGGGACGGGGGTGAAGCTGGGACTGGGAGTTCCTAGGCTGGTCCTCAGAACGATGCCTGCCCCACCCATGATTCCATTTACAGGGGTCAGAAGTCAAGGAACAATCCAAATTGGGCTCCAGATAGCAGCCTGCCCCCTACCCTCCTGCTTCCTATTCCAAGTAGCGTTTTCTGTTGTTGGGCTCCGGGGAGGGGGAGAGCCCATAAGAAGACCTGGGGGCCTGGTTCTAGTCCTTCTCGCCACTCTCCCAGCTTGCTGTGAGACCCCAGGCAGAGCTGTTGCCCTCTCTGGGTCTAGAGTGCTGGACAGAAGGGGGCCCACAATTCCAGGGACCCCATGGGAAGCAGGCGAGGTGCTAAACACCAAGCCTCTTGGAAGGCACAAGGCGCTGTGTCTGTGTCCCAGGCGGTTTCACTTGTGTTTTGTCACTGGTTTCCACTGGAGGCAGGTTCTCTGGGCTGGGGCTGACTAGAGGTTGGCTGCAGGGTCAGGGTCTCCCCTGTGTGGAGGGGCCTCCCCACCTCTCCTCTCTGCTTTTGTACCAGACACACACCTGCTCAGCCACCTGGGAGGTGACTTCTGCCAGTGACACCTGGCCATGATCGGGAATACCCAGGAGCTTGTCTGAAATGCACATGCCCAGCACTTCCCCAAACTGGCTTAATCATGATGTCTGGGGCCGGGCTAGGATCTTTTTTTTTTTTTTTAATATTTTGTATTAATTTTAGAGAGAGGAAGGGAGAGGGAGAGGAAGAGGGAGAGATAGAAACATCGATGAGAGAGAAACACTGACCGGCTGCCTCCTGCACGTCCTTCCCTCCTGGGGATCGAGCCTGCAACCCAGGCCTGTGCCCTGACCAGGAATTGAACCTAGTTCGTGGGCCGACACTCAACCACTAAGCCACAGCAGTCGGGTGGAATCACATGTTTAAGAAGCTTCCCAGGTGATTCTGATGCATGGAATGGGGTGGGATCACGGAACTGGTCCTGACACATTTTGTACCAATTTTCAATGGAGATTTAACTCCTGAATATGTGCTAGCTAAGAGCAGACCCCATGCCAAACACTTTCTATGCCATAGCACACTTAGTCCTTACACCAACCCCATGAGGTGGGCATGAATTGTCCCCTCTCACAGATGAAGAAACTGAGGCACTGGGAGGTAAGCAGCTTGCCCAAGGCCACCCGTGAGAAAGTTGGGCCAGGGATTCAACCCCAGGCATTTGGGTTCCAGAGCCAGAGCTTTCTCCCACCATGTCTGACTGCCTCCCTGCTGGGGAAACTGAGGCTGAGAAGGAGGATTCCTGTCCGCAGCTATAGGAACTGCTCAGGGTCAGAGCCGGGCCTAGAATGCAGGTGTCTGGACTCCCAGGCTGATGCCCAGTCAAGAGAATAGTGACTTCCTGCTGTGTGCCAGGCTCTGTGACCTCCTCTGCCCACCACCCAGAGTCTGGCACGTGGCTTCTAGGATCCCCCAAACCTACTGGCTACCAGGTCAAAGAGACCATCTGAAAAACCCCCTGAGGAATCAGGGCTCCCCAACCTGCTTCTACACACACACACACACACACACACACACACGTAGCCAGATTATTATGATCTCTGAACGCATAATAATCTGGCCACTCAGTGTGTATATATGTTTATGTTAGAAGTCTGGTGCATGAATTTGTGCATGGGTGGGGTCTGGCCAGCCTGGCTAGGAGGAGGGGACATGGGCGGTTGACCGGCTTGCCTGCTGGTCGAACTCCTGGTTGAGGGGACAATTTGCATATTAGCCTTTTATTATATAGGATATACCTGAGTGGTCAGATTATTATGTATTCAGAGATCATAATAATCTGGCCAGTGTGTGTGTGTGTGTGTGTGTGTGTGTGTGTGTGTGTATTGATTTCAGAGAGGAAGGGAGAGGGAGAGGGAGAGGGAGAGAGAGAGAGAGAAGCATCAGTGATGAAAGAGAATCATTGATCAGCAGCCTCCTGCACACCCCTCACTGGGGATCGAACCCACAGCCTGGGCCTGTGCCCTGACCAGGAATCGAACCGCGATCTCCTGTTTCACTGAGTCATGCCACCCGGGCCCAAACCTACTTCTGCCACGCATCCCAGACACCCTCAGGTGGCAGGTGCCCACAGATGCCAGGACCCCCACCAAACTCCATCGGCCTGGTGACCTCCAGGCAGCGGTGCGGGTTGCAGCCATAGCACAGACTGCATTTCATAAAAGCCCCTTGCTTTTGGTTTACCAGATCTCTGTGACACACACAGCAGAAGGGTGTGTGCCCCTTTGCAAGATGGAAGACGGCGGCTCGGAAAGTCCAGAAAGCCCTTCAGGGCTGCACAGCCCCCCGGGGCTGAGCTCAGGGGTGAGCCTGGGCTGCTCCCTGCAGGAACCTGAGCAGGACCTAACTGCAGAGACACTGACAAGCAGGGCCCCGAGAGTCCAGTTTTGGTGTTGATGGGGTCCTCAAGACTGGGTTGTGGGGGCACACCCAGCATGGCTCAGGGGCTGAGAGTCCACCTATGAACCAGGAGGTCACGGTTCGATTCCAGGCACCTGCTCAGGTTGCAGGCTCCATCCCTGGTGGAGGGGAATGCAGGAGGCAGCTGATCAATGATTCTCTCTCATCATTTGCATTTCTCTCTCTCCCTTCTTCTCTGAAATCAATGAAAAAACATATATATTTTTAAATGACAGGGGTCGGGGAGGTGGGGTGCTACTGGTTCCTGAGGAAGACTCCCCTTCACCTCAGGGAACCCTGTCTTGAAGGGCGGAGCCCTCTCCCTCACTCTGGACCTCTCTTTCTCGAGGGATGGAAGACAGGAAGCTGGACATCCGGCAGCTGCTGTCCAAGGTGAAGCCCCAGTGGTCTAGCAGGTCCACAGACTGGTCCTTCCTGAGCTCGCTCTTCTTCTGTTGTTCAGTGATCAGCACCGTGGGTAAGTTCAAGGGCAAGGCCGGGCCTGGCAGAAAGGCCTGGGGGAGAAGGTGGGCCAGGGGATGCTGAGGACCCTTGGTGAGGATGCTGGGACGTTCAATTTATGTAGTGTGGAGGGCCTACCTCGTGCCAGGCCTACTCCGCCGGCGGCACTGCTCCCGGCTCAGGGGCACAGCTGGCCCTGCCACTGGCCCATAAGGCGCCTTCGTGGGAATTGGAAAAGGGCCCCCTTCCTCAGGGGGTGCAGCCCATGCCTGTCCGCAGCTACAGGAACTGGTCAGGATCAGAGCTGGGTCTGGACTGGGTGTAGCCCCCATGAGCAAGGTGTGGGCTGGGGTCCAGCCCCTTCTTGCCTCTCAGCTGAGTGCTCTTGTCCCAAACACCACCAACCGACAGCACCCACCAGCCCGGCTCCTGAGCAGGATGGGAGAACTCGGGATGGCCCCGTGGTCAGCACAGGATGTGCTCAGGGCTTTGGGGGAGCACCGACTTGGGGCAGTTGCCCCAGCCTTGAGGGAGGTCCAAGAGGCAGGACTAGAAGCTGAGGCTCTGGTGGCACCTCCCAGTGGAGACATCCAGCACCAGGACTCCCAGTAGGGGTGGGGTGGGGAGGTGGGTTTTAGGATCCCCAGAACCCCCAGGTGGTTTCTTCCAGAACCGATCTCATTTGCCTGAATGCGGATACTGCCAGGATGATGAGTGACAGAAACAGCGATATTCCTGAACACCCAGCAGGGCCTCTCATGCCTTGTCTTATTTCATTCTCCCGGCAACTCCATGAGGTAGATGCTGTTTCTGTTCCATTGGGCGTGAGCTGGGGCTCTGATGGGTCGTCATGGCCAGGGAGGCAGAGGCAGGGCACAGCTGGCCTTTTCAGGGGACCCACAGCTCCCGGGAACACTTTGAGGGACCACCGTTACAGGGAGCAGTGTCTACAGGGAAGATCCTGAGGTGAGCAAGGGGGCTGAGAGTATGGGGTTTAGTTTGTTTGTTTTTCTCAAGAACTTCAGGGGATTAATCTAATTTAGTGGTCGGCAAACTCATTAGTCAACAAAGCCAAATATCCATAGTAAACGAATGAAATTTCTTTTGAGAGCCACATTTTTTTAAACTTAAACTTCTTCTAACGCCACTTCTTCAAAATAGACTCGCCCAGGCCGTGGTATTTTGTGGAAGAGCCACACTCTAGGGGCCAAAGAGCCGCATGTGGCTCGAGAGCCACGATTTGCCGACCACTAATCTAACTGATCTTAAGGTTCCTGAGCCTTGGCACTACTGACATATTGGACAGGTGATTCTTTGCTGTGAGGGTGTCCTGGGCAGATTCCATGGCCCACATCCACCCGATGCTCTTACCGCTCCCTCTTCCTCCCTTTACCCACCAGTTTCACCAACCAAAAGTGTCTCCAGGCTCTGACAAACATCTTTGGGGGGCAAGACTGCCCCTCCCCCCATTGAACCCCCATCCCCCTTTGAGACCCTACTGAACTACTGCAATGGTTACCAAGGTGCAGTCTCTGGACCAGGGAGCAGCACACGTATCACCCCAGAATGTGTTAGAAATTCAAGGTAATTCTTGGGCCCATCCTAGACCTTCGGAGTCGGAAACATGGCTGTGGGGCCCAGCAAAGCGTGTTTCACAAGTTCTCACGGTGATGCGTGCGCCGTGCCAGCATGGTCAAGCGTGACCCTGCGTGGGGGTGGTGAAGGATGGAGAAAAGACAGACAAGAGGATGAAAGCTGGGCCTCGATGGGACACTGTCCTCTCTGATGGAGAGCTAGCAACAGTGCCACGGACTGCAAGCCGTGCCTTTATTTTATAGCCGATGCCATGATGGTCAGGATGTTTACAACATTCTCCTGGGTTTCGATCCTGCTCAATTACATGCACCTGATCAAGCTTTGTTGCCCTGCAGCCTCTATCACTCAGGCACGTGGGGCCACGTGCGCGGACCATAGGTTCTAGCTCACAACTCCAGCTGCTGGCTGTCATGGTGCTGGGAGGCTCTGCCCTCCACGCTGGGGCTTGCACGTGGCCACGAGAGGACTGTGCCCTCTCATCGGTCTGAGGCTTGAACCTGTCCAAAACACTGTAGCTGCTCTCCCCAGATTTGGATAGCATGCTAACATGTGGAAGCAATGACCTGATTTCAGGGCTCCTCAGCCCTGGCAACATGTTAGCATCACCTGGATATCTTCTACAAGCTCTGTGCCTGGACCCTGCCCCACGCCAATCCAGTCAGAATGTCTAGGGACGGGCCCCGGCGTCAGCCTTTTTCAGAGCCCTTGGGTGATTCTAACGGACTCCAGGCTGGGAACCGCTGATGTGATGGAAATGCATTAGCTTGGTTTAAATCCCAAGGAAGCGATGCTATCACCCAGGATTTAAGTCAATTAGGACATCGGGCCGTCCAGCAATTACAACTGGAAGAGGATGTTGGGGGAAGCTCTCACTGCCCAGAACCCATAAGAGTGTTGAGGACGCTGCTGGCATGCCTCCTGCCTGCCCCGAGTTTCTGGCTCACCTGCAATGCACCTGGCCTTGATGCTGGGAAAGGGACACCTGCCGGGGTGAGGTGGGCCAACCCCATCGTTGCCAACTGGGTCAGCCCCCTTGGGTTAGAGCAGTGATCGGCAAACTACAGCTCTCGAGACACATGCGGCTCTTTGGCCCCTTGAGTATGGCTCTTCCATAAAATACCACGGCCTGGGCGAGTCTATGTTGAAGAAGTGGCATTAGAAGAAGTTTACGTTTAAAAAATGTGGCTCTCGAAAGAAATTTCAATCGTTATCCTGTTGATATTGGGCTCTGCTGACAAATGAGCTTGCCGGCCATTGGGTTAGAAAGTTCAGTGAACGAGCTATTAAATACTTTACTGCCTAAGTGGAGGGGACTGATCAGAGTGGGAGATAGAAATGCATTAGAAGGATCTGACTTTCCATTATGCAGCTCAGCATCCGGTAATTGGGACAGGCAATACAGGCCCTTCGTTGGGGCTGGTGCTCTCTGAGACTCGTTTCTGTGGTGTATCTTCTATAACATGGCATATATTCTGACTTATAAACATGTCCCACCCAAGGCAGCCACAGACTTTATTTATAAGGTGTGAAGCCCACCTTTGCTGAGGAGAGCAGGTTGCGCGTGTGTGTGTGTGTGTGTGTGTGTGTGTGTGTGTGTGTGTGATCTTAGGGAGAAGAGTACACACCCTTGTGGGCTGTTTGACCCTGGCCAGGTCACCTGACTTCCCTGTTCCACGTCCATTAACTGTGGTAACAATGGTGGTTTTGTATTGCAAGGAATTTTGACTCTAAAAGGCACTTGACTCTATAAATCCCATAAGAAATGAGCTTTTTTAATATTTCATTTTAAAAAGAAAAAATCTGATCCTGGGTCTCCATACTTGAGGGTGGGGAATTTTAACTCCCGACTTTCCTCGGGGTGCCTGAGACCTGGGGGCTTCTTACTGTCTGGAAATCAGAGGGGAGGCCTGTCTATGGGCCCTCATGGCTGCTGTTGACGTCCCTACGGGCTGATGGCTCTGTGGGTCCCATGACCCCCGGGGCCTGGGCTCCTCTGCCAGGTTGGTCGCCATGGCTGGGCCTCTCTGAGCTCCTGCCTCTATAGGAGAGGTTCAGTTCCCTCTCCCCCTCCTCCTCCCTGCTCAGGAATCTCTCTCCCCCTCCTCCATGGCCAGAGTCAACTGCCTCCTTTGCCCTGGCTGCACTGGTTTTAGCATCAAAAGTCCCATGTTCTGGGACACCCCTCAGTCCCAGAACATGGGACTTCTGGTGCTAAAACTGGGCAGTTGGCCATTCTATCCATGACCCTCCTCTGTCGCCTGTCCTCCCTCTCCCTTAGACCCCACACACCGCGGTTTCCTCCCTGGTCCTAGGCTTTCAGGACCACTGGAAGGGAAGCCTGGATGAGAGACTGTCCTGGGGCCACTTCTGCAACCTCTGTCCCTCAGGGGAGGGCGGGGCTGCTGGAGTAGAGGCAGTGGGAACCCTCCGTACCCTTCCAGCAAGTCCTGCCACACAGAGCCAACCGGGGACCGGGGGAAAGTGTAACCAACGCACTCCCCACTCCTGAGCCCAGTGCACACACCTGGCCACGTGCTGCTGGAATGGAGGAGAGCCGAGCTCAAGGTGAGCTTTCCTCTCAAGTAGGAGCCCCTGGGGGCGTGACCTCTGCCTGTTCCTTGTATAGCCCCCAAGCTTGGGCACGAGAGCCTGGCATACAGCTGGTGCTCCATAAATGTGAAATCCAGGCTGGGTGCCTTGGTTTTAATTGCTTACTCAACAACCTGCTCTTTTCTTTAAAAAAAAAAATTTTTTTTTGTTGTATTACATATGTCCCCTCTTTTGCCCCATTGACCCCTCCAGCTGGCCCCAGGTCCCAGCCCCAGCCCACCACCCTATTGTCTGTGTCCATGGGTCATGCATATATGCATTCAAGGTCTTTGGCTGATCTCTTCCCACCCACTCCCCATCCCTGCCTTCCCTCTGAGATTCCCCACTCTGTCCCATGCTCCTGTGTCTCTGGGTCCCCTTTGTCCGTCAGTTGATTTTGTTAAGTAGATTCCACGCAGGAGTGAGATCATGCAATAGCCTGCTCTCTTACATCCTGTCCTGCATCCCCATCTGGAATCCCATACCTGCTGAGTGTGGGATGGAATCTGACGTATATCTGCCTCCCCCACTAAACCAGAAGCTCAACGGGGTCAGGTTCCATATTTACTCTGCTCACCGTGTGCCCAGCGCCTGCAGTCAGCACTCCATGTGCATGTACAACAGGAAGACACATACAGAGCGAGCCGCCCTGCCATCACACGGAGCCTCTGGACCCAGCCAGGGTGGCCTGGCATGCCCTGAGACAGGTGCAAACTGCTGAGACCCATCGTGGGCCCCGGCCCTCCCCCAGGACCCTGGCACCGTGGGCAACAAGACTATTTCCACAGGGCAGAGCCTGGGTAAGAGCCTCCCTCGAGGAGCTGCAGCCCCGGGGGAGCTGGGGCACAGCCATCCTAGCAATTACCTTCACATTAATTTACATAATTGGGCTGGGTTTTCTGTATTAATCATCCTCTATGGCATCAAAAATTAAAACAGGCATTAAAGACGAAAGCGTTCCCTGTGTGTGTGGAGGTCACTGAGCTCGCCCATCCAGAAACTTCAACTACTTACGCTGTGGGGTTTGACGGCTCCCTCTCCTGCCCTGCTGTTCACATGAGGGTGGGGGTGAGGGTAAGGGAAGGAGGGGGGTTCCCAGAGAGCATGGAGGCCTCAGCCCACCAGCCCCTTTGCTTGGATGACCTGTTCTCGCTGATTGGAGGGTTATGGCCCCTTGATGCCCCTGACCCAGTGGGGCCTGAGCTCTGGCAGCCCTGAGGGTTTGACTCCCAACTCCACTCTTTATCACACATACACCCTTGGCCACATTGCTTCATGTCTCCGACCTCAGTTTCCCCATCTGTGAATGGTGATAACAACGCCTACCTACGAAGGTTGGCTGACGCCAGCCCACAGTGTATGCTCAGTAGGCAGCTCCTGAGGGTAGGACACCAGCCTTCGCCAGTCACCCACTATGTGTCAGGCACTGGCCTCCGGTAGTGCTGCCTGCTAGTCGATAGACAAAGCAGGAATAGTCATCCTCATCCTATATAATAAAACCCTAATATGCAAATTGGCTGAATGTCAGAATGACTGGTCACTATGAAGCACACTGACCACCAGGGGGCAGACGCTCAACACCTCAGGAGCTGCCCCCTGGTGGTCAGTGCACTCCCACAGGGGGAGTGTCGCTCAGCCAGAAGCTGGGCTCATGGCTGGCGAGCACAGCGAAGGTGACAGGAGCCTCTCCTGCCTCCACTGCAGATGGGTGTTAAGGAGCGAAGGGTCCCAGACTGTGAGAGGGTGCAGGCCAGGCTGAGGGACCCCATCCCCAGTTCACAAAATTTCATGCACCAGGCCTCTAGTTAACAGATAAGAAACCTCAAAATGTGAGCAGCCAAGTCACTTTCTAGTAAGTGGCAGAGCTGGGATTCGAACTGAGGTTGGTGAGATTCTAGATGCTGGGCTCCTAACCACTTCCCCATCATTTGTGAACATGTCTAGTGCACTGAATCATGGTGGCTCTGAGGGCAGCAATTGCATTTTATTCACTTTCCAACGTCCTACTGTCCTGCATGCTATGCACACTGCTGTGCACACCGAAGGCACATAACAACCGCCTGTTACCCAGAAACCAACCAACCAAGAGGCCCAGGCATTCCAGGGAGGACAAGCGTGGCTTCTTCAAAAGCCAGCGCCTTCATCGAGGAGGAAGGGGGTGGTGGGTACGATTGCAAGGCCATCCACGCCACCCACCTGTGCTCTCCTGGCCTCCTCGGTGAGCTGGTTCATCTCACACACGCACTCAGGAATGGCCACGGCAGGATGAGAGGCGGTCGGCTCCCTCCCAAATGTCCTGCCGAGGATATTTCAGGTCCATCATTTGGACATGACCTGTTCCATCCCCCGAAGAGAAGCTGGTGACACCCCTCACTTTGCCACCAAAGCAGGCTCACCGGCAGACAAGTGGATGAGGGAGATCATAGTTGCAAACACGTTGTATCTGAGGTCACGCCAAGGAGGGGGAAGGGCAGAAGTTCTCTTTAACGCCTTTTGGGGTGGAGGGAGGCCAGGTGACCAGCCCGGCTTGTCCTCTTTTGCAGGTTATAGCCACGTCTACCCCGTCACCAGGCTCGGCAGGTACCTGGTCATGCTCTACGCACTCTTCGGCATCCCCCTGATGGTCCTGGTGCTCACGGACACTGGCGACATCCTCACAACCATCTTATCCAGGTCCTACAACCGGTTCCGAGAACTCCTACTGCTCTGCCCTCCGCTCTCCACATGGTGCTCCTGGCTGCTATGCCGGAGAAGACCTACCGCCAAGCCCGGGGACCAAACCATTCCCAGGATCATCATCAGTGCTCAAGAGGCCCCAGACCCCAAAACCAGTAGGAGTCCCTCAGCCCCCAGCAACAGCACGGAGCTGCTAGAGGGGCTCCTGGCGGGAGATATACGGAACACACTGCAACTGCCCCCTCGGGCGGTGCCCAGGAGCAGCTCCTGCCCCGAGCTGGTGTCGGGGAGACTCTCCTACTCCGTCATCAGCAACCTGGATGAGGTGGGCCGGCAGGTGGAGCGGCTGGACGTGCCCCTGCCCGTCATCGCCCTCCTGGTATTCGCCTACATCTCCTGCGCCGCCGCCGTCCTCCCCACCTGGGAGAGGCACCTGGACTTCCAGGACGCCTTCTACTTCTGCTTCGTCACACTGACCACCATTGGGTTTGGGGACACCACCTTAGAGCACCCCCACTTCTTCCTGTTCTTCTCCCTCTACATCATCATCGGGATGGAGATCGTGTGCATCGCGTTCAAGCTGGTGCAGAACAGGCTGATTCGCATGTACAAGCAGCTCATGCTGTTCTTCGCAAAAGGGAAGTATTAGGACCCGGATAGATCGGGAGCTCATCTCACGTGTGGGCAGAGCTGGGTTGCCTGCCTTGCCTTTCGGGGCCAGTGTAGTGAACACGTGTCCCTGCGGCCTGTCATCTGAGCCCTGGGGACCCTGTGATTAGCCTCAAGGCCCTGCAGAAAGGTGGCCAATGCCCTTTATTGATTCTTTACAGAGAGGAAAGGAGAGGGATAGAGAGTTAGAAACATTGATCAGCTGCCTCCTGCACACCCCCTACTGGGGATGTGCCTGCAACCAAGGTACATGCCCTTGACCGGAATCAAACCTGGGACCTTTCAGTCTGCAGGCCGACGTTCTATCCACTGAGCCAAACCGGTTTCGGCAAACCAAATGATCTTGAAAGTTGCCTCCCCCCACAATCCACAGGCCGACGCTCTATCCATTGAGCCAAACCAGTTTTGGTGGCCAATGCCCTTTGTATCAGGACAGTAGACAGAAACGATCACCAGGCCCTAATGTCCAAGTTATTTCCCTGTCTGCACTTTTATATCTTTTTCATTTTAGAGGATGCTCAGTCACACTGGGGACAGTGAAATAAGAAAGGCTGGGGTGGGGAGTGGGGGGAGTGAGCCCAGGCTGATTGGCTTTGGCTCACTAAGAAGTTGGAAAAATGGGGCCTGGAGTTTGCCCGGGAAGAAATACATCCCTGCTCACTGCTGCCCTGGTTGTAAGTCTCTCAGGATCTCTCAGTGTTTAGGAGATGCATGTCCATGGGAGGAGGGGGACAGGAAAGGCATGAGCATGCTCCCAGGAGGTAGCATTTTTAAAAAAACTGTCCCCTTATGTAGATGAAACTTCCTAATAGAAGTCACCAGTTTTCTTGCAACCTGAGAAAAAAAATCACCTTTGTTCTTGCACTTTGTGCTGTGTGCTGAATTAAACCTTCCCGAGCTGCTCCCCGCGGGCCCCCGATAGCATGTCTGGAGCAGCCTCTTTTCTTACCTGACTGGGAATGCCCGTGAGGCCAGCCGATTCCAGCCCGTGTCCGATACGCCCGTCCGCTGAGGGGCGCTGTCGCCCGTGTCCGCAGGGGCCCGGGAGAGTTCCTGGTTGTCAGGGTCTGTGCAGAGTTCTCCCTCAGCGGAATGCGACTGGCACCTCCTGAGTGAGTTGGCATGGGAAAGTGTTGATGCTTAAGCAATGGCTGGTACACAAGAGGTCTGGCACTCACTGGCACTCACCCTGTGCCAATTCATGAATGAGTTGGCACATGGATGGGCAGGGCTGTAGAGCAGATGCTGTAGGTACCCCTCCCAGCTCCTTTGCCCGAGGACTTCCTCTGGCCCCTAACTCTGGGCATCCACAGGGCAGGCTAGAAGTTCCAAGGAATCAGGGTTCTTGGGAGCAACTCTCAACCCATGACTGATGGTACCCAGCTTCTTGTCTCTCCCCTGGGGTAACTCTGAGTCATATTCAATGCTGTCCCTGGAGTTCCCAGCTGCCTGGAGCCTCCACTGCTCGTGAGAACACCCTGTATTGGCCTCCTTCATCTCCCCGTCTCATCTCCCCACTCCTCTGAGATCACCCCTAAGTAACCCACATGCACACAAGTCCTTGTCTCAGAGTCACCCCGGGGGACCGGGGCCCTGGGAGAGGATGTGACCAGTCAGGGTTTGATGGTGTCTGGTGGCGAGGACCGCACTTCCCCGAGTGGCCACCAGGGGGAGCCGCCAGACCGCACGGACCCCTTGCTCGGGGCCAGCAGGTGGTCTGTCTGCTTTGCAGTATCTCCCCCTCTGTGGCCCTCTGAGAGGGGACATCTCCATCTTATGTCCTCCCTGCTGCCCTAGAGGAGGAGGCTCCTCAGACCTCTGCCCCCCGCTGGGACTTGGCAGGGAAGCAGCACCTCGGACCCAAGCCCTCCAGAGCAGCTTTCAGGAGGGGCGCTTCCTACTCTTGTCCCCTGTCCTTCAAATTGCACGTCCTGCCAAGCTGAGGTCATGTGACCACTGGAGTCCCAGCCACTGCACAGTGTTGCCCCTAACCTGGGCCCTTCCTTCTCTGATGACCCCCTGCCTCCCTGGGGGGGGGGGGGTAGGGGGGGTAAGACCGGCTGAAGCTTGCAAGACACACCTAAACCCTTCTGCAGAGCGCAGAGGCCTGTCCCGCTGGGATGTGCTGGCTGGAGGCTCTGGGAGTGATGCTGGACTTGGATGCTGTCTCTAAAGCTGCCAGGTGACTCTCACCTGGTTGGGCTGAGAAGCCCTGTCTCCGGGGAGGCCAGGGACAGGCAGGGGGTGCCCCCAGCTCCTGGGAGGGCTGTGAGCACAGACCTGGCCGGTGCTGGTCCTTTGGGACCCTGCTCTGCTGGTGACCCCGACAGTGGAGGCCTGCCTCTGGGCCTCTCCAGGGAGGAGAGGATTGGCTTGGGCAGCCCCCTGGCCTGCTGCCCTCCGGGTTCGGGTGCTCTGCCTGCTGCTTTGATGCGTGGCGAGTCGGGGGTCCTGGTCCCCCAGGGCCCTGGCGCCAGTGTGGGCTGCTGGGTGCACTGCTCTGGCTGGACCTCGGTGCCGACCAGGACTGGCCGTGTGGCTCAGTGTGAGCCTCTGCCCCGGGACAGGCCACCTTGAGCCTGGGCAGGCTCCTCTATCAAACCCACGGAGAGATGGCACCTACCTCAGCCATCCTGGTGAGGGTCCCAGAGAAGTGCTGCAGCCCCTGCCCAGCTCTGAGAGCGCTCTGAATGCCCTCGCGGTCCCTGGGGCGTGAGGAGGGGCCTTTCAGCTCCCCTGGGCACCCCTCACCGCCTGGGGTGGGCAGAAAGGGGGAGACTGTGCAGGCCTGGGCACCCTCAAAGAGCCCCTGCTGATCTGGAGCCTCACTCACGGGGCCCAGGGAGCATGCGCAGTCCCCGCCCAGGTGGGGGTCCGGCAGCTGACGGCCAGCACACGGACTGAAGGTGGGAAGCATTCTTCCCCAGCTCCCACCTAAATGCCCTGGGGTTCCCTGGCATGACTATCCCTCCCCAGCCTGCATTGGTCACCTTCTCTTGGCTTCCAAAGCAGCCCCGTGCCTGATGGGCGATCTCCCCCCCCCCCCCCCCCCAGGGCTTCCATCTATGGCTCATTGTTTCCTCCCTGTCTCCACTCCCTCCTCGCAGCCTCACCCAATCAGGAGGAAATTAACCAGTGTCAGGACTCGCCACTGAAGACTGCTTCCCTGCACCTCTGACTGACTTGCCCAAGACAGCTCTGACCTTGACCCTGGTCTTGCGCCTCCCCTTGACCCTGGTCAGTCCCCGCCCAGTGGGGCACCTTCGCAGCAGCTGCCCAGCATTCCAGTGGCTCAAGCCAGATGCCAGGGAGGCTGCTGACCGGGCTTTCTTCTCCCTTCTGCTCTGACTGGGGAGGCACGTGTGTGGCTTTTCAGAAGCCCCTAGTCTTGCCCCAGCCGGCGTGGCCCCCTGGATAGAGCGTCAGCCTGTAGACGGAAGGGTCCTGGGTTTGATTCTGGTCAAGGGCACATGCCTGGGTTTCGGGTTGGGTCTCCAGTGAGGGGCGTGCAGGAGGCAGCCAATCCATGATTCCCTCTCATCATTGATGTTTCTCTCTCTCTTCCTCTCCCTTCCCCTCTGACATCAATTAAAAATATATTTAAAAGAAAATAATAAAAACTTATATTAAAAAAAAAAAAAGAACTGCCCCCTCCCCAGTCTTGAGTGTGCCTCTCAGAGATCCCATGTCTCTGGTTTCAGGTGGGGCCTGGCGAGCGTCTATTGTAGAGGCTCCCAGGTGAGGCTGGTTGCTGATTCATTCATTTACTGGCCCACCAGCCACGGGTCAGCGAGCTCTGTGCTGGTGCCAGGCACCGAGGGGCCGCCCTAGAGGAGGCACTTCTGATGTCGGGCACATGGCCGGTGCTCGTGCCTGTTTGCTGGACAACGGTGCATCCCAGTGACCCAGACCCCTCTGCCCTGACAGAGAGCCAATGACACAGCTGGGTGACAGGAGCCCGGCCAGGAGGGTCGTCCCTGCGTCCAGCTCCCTGGAAGCCAGGCACATGCCATGGCTGGCGGGGACCGTCCAGGGTCGAAAGGCCTGGGCGACTGGCCGTTGCCATGGTGACCGATGTGCGCCTGGTTAGCGGAGAACTTTGAAGTGGACGAGGCTGCAGGACAACAAAGGGCCCCTCCATCTCGGATGCAAATCATGGCTTCTTTTCATCCTCCTCCGCCCTTTCCTGCTCTGCTTTTGTTCCTGCCATTAGATCAGAGAATAAACCCTCCCCCAGGCTGTAAATTCAAAACACAGGCAATTAGGGGCCTCTCTGTGGGTCAAGCCCCCCCCCCCCTTAGTCTCTTCAAAAAGCAATGGCACGTGTAGAAAGAGAGATGACCTTGCAAAGGTGGTCAGCACCGCCTATAGGTCACTATCCAGCAGAGACAGCGGTGGGCAACAGGTTTGCCTGTGCGTACATGAGCGTTCATAAGGCTACTGTGATCATCACGGCCTGCATGTCTTTATCCATATCAACCGCTGTTGGCCTGCTTTTGCCCACCCCTGTGTAACTGCGGACCTACTATGTGCGAGGGCCCGGGGGGAGTCAGACGGTACAAGATGGACCAGGCCCCTGGTCTCCCAGAGCTTCTGATCACGACTACCGCTCCGTGCCTCAGTTTCCACAATGTACAATACGGCTGAAGTAGCGCTGGGGTTTCCGTATGGTGCGTTCTGAGGCCCAGATTCCAGTCTCTTCCCCCATTTTAAACCTGAGTCGGTCTGCTTTGCTCTGTTTTATATATTCTACTTTCCTATACCATTTTGTTTGGAGAAAAAACTTGGGAGAAGAAGAGAGGAGAGGGGAGGGGGGGAGGGAGAGAAGAGAGAACCATTGGCTAGGAATTCCCTAAGGCCTTTTCAGATGGAGTGCTCTGTGACGTTGACAGCTAAGGAGACCTGATTCTCAGGGCTGCTGGGCCCCATGGAGATGGATGTGAAGAAGAAGGCAGGTTGCATTAGGATGTATACCTGCCTGGATGGTGACACCTGCTGGATGGTGACACCTGTCTTCATTTTAAGTAAAGAAAGGCGCTTCGCTCAGCCGGTGTTGGAAGGAGAGTGAATCGGGTCGCTCCTCCCGGGTACCCCAGGGCACTACTTCTGAGACATCCACCCTTCCCGGACTAGATGCTCCAGACCCTCGTGCCCCGCCCTCGCCTTCCTCTCAGGAGCTTGGTCTGGGGCTGTGGCCCCTGCATGCTGCATGCTGCCATTTGCAAGGGATTCATTCTCTGCTCTCCTCAGAGGAATGTGGGTGGCAAAACTGGGGACTTCACAAATAAGACCCAGATGCCAAAACTGGTTTGGCTCAACGGATAGAGCGCCGGCCTGCGGACAGAAAGGTCCCAAGTTCGATTCCAGTCAAGGGCATGTACCTTGGTTGCAGGCACATCCCCAGTAGGGGGTGTGCAGGAAGCAGCTGATCAATGTTTCTTTCTCATCGATGTTTCTGACTTCCTATCCCTCTCCCTTCCTCTCTGTAAAAAAAAATCAATAAAAAATATATATATTTTAAAAAGAAAACAAATAAGAGCCATAAAGTCATCTGGTAGCAGCAACTCAGGCCACCTGGATGAAATGGGTGAGCCAGGAGATTCCCCGAAGGATCCTAGAAAAGGGAGAGCTCTCGTGTGTGTGTGTGTGTGTGTGTGTGTGTGTGTGTGTGTCCCCGAGGCCCCCAAACCCTGGCTCTGGGAAGACGACATCGTCCACAAGGCAACAGTCAATAGAAATCCAATTGGACGTAATGACTGGATTTCTCTCCCCTACTCAAATGGTGACAGTGACTTCTCAGACGTCTTTTAGTTACAGACAAGTTTCTGAACAACATAATTAGGTTTGGGTCTTTGCAGCCTGCCCTATTGGACTATCGATTTAGCCACTGAAATCTGCCCCCAGCAGATGTCTGGGTGTGCGGTTGGCATAGCAAGTGGGTAAGGACAGCTCGGAGCAGAGCTGGGAGCCTCCACGGAGCTGTGTCCCGAGCCCGTGGTCCCTCCCAGAGCTCTCAGCTGCTGAGGGCCACCTACGGGCACCCAGCTGTCAGCACCCCGTGTCCACATCAGCCATCCCCAAGCCACCAAAGTCCAGGAAGTGGAGGTCCAGTCCTCGCTGCCCTGACCTCACACCTGCATGACCTCGGGCAAGGCTCTGTCCCTCTCAGGGTCGACCCAGTGACCCCCAGGGCCCGATGCTCTCCCCCGTGCTGGGCAATAGAAGCATCACGTGGCCGCAGGTGTGAGCCACATAGGAAATTATAAACTTCCTAGCAGCCATGTTAAAAAAAAAACTAGCCTGGTCAGTGGGGCTGAGTGGTTGAGCATGGACCTATGAACCAGGAGGTCACAGTTTGATTCCTCTTCAGGCACATGTCCGGGTTGCAGGCTCGATCTCCCCCACCCCCACTTTGTGGGGCGTGCGGGAGGCAGCTGATCAATGATTCGCTCTCATCATTGATGTTGCTCTCTCTCTTTCCCTCTCCCTTCCTCTCTGAAATCAATAAAACTGTATTTAAAACACGATTCATGGGATAGTTTTCTGTTTTCTGTTTTGCTTTACTGGTTTTAAGCAGCAAGGACCATGTGGCCGATGAAGGCAGAGGCGGTGGTGGAGGCTGGACGAGGCCCCTGCCACTGGGCCGCCTTGCAGACTAGTGGACGTTATCCGAGGTGCCAGGGCACCGGGGGTTCTGACCAGAGGTGGCAGGAGCACAGAGTGTCTCTGACTCTCTCCAGCTGGGGAGGAGGGTGGACTGTGGGGAGCCCGGGGGGCTGACGGGGCGCCATCGGGGCACCATTGCAATGGCCCAGGTGCGAGTGGACAGAGCATGAAACGGATGCAACGCGTTCATTACAGCTGGCTCCCCCGCAGCCTTCAATTACACCAGTGTCCTCAGACAGGTTGGTGATTCTATTAGCGTGGCCAACCTGGCGACCTGCCTTTCACAGATAATGTAGCATGAAGCCGGTTAATGCGCTGATTGAATTATTAAGTTAGAGTGTCTATGACGTAATTTCATTGGCCCTCAGCAAGGCATCCTTCAAGCAAATTGACATTTGCATTGCCAATCCCTCTCAAAACCAGCACAGTGGATTGGGTTACGCCCTGCACGGAAAATGTTCCTTTACAGTACACAGAACTCAGGTAAAGGATGGAAGTAAAGTGCATTTTTCCCCCAACTGGAGCTCCTTTGAGGGTGTGTATGGAACACACACCAGGGGGGCATGAAAAGGCTCTTACTGACGGAGGCAGGTCCTGGCTGGGATCTCCCAGGAGCGCTTGGAAAGAAGATGCAACTGCTCATTTTCATGTACCAGCTGGCCATTTGTATGTCTTCTTGGGAGAAGTGTCTCTTCAGGTCTGCATCCCCTTTTAAAATGGATTGTTTGTGTTGAGTTGTAGGAGTTCTTTATATATTCTGGATATTAACCCCTTGGCATAGTTGTTTGTGAATATTTTCGCCCATTGGATTGGCTGAAGGCATAGATATATATATATATTTTTTAATATATTTTATTGATTTTTTACAGAGCAGAACGGAGAGGGATGTAAAGTCAGAAACATTGATGAGAGAGAAACATCGATCAGCTGCCTCTTGCATGCCCCCTACTGGGGATGTGCCCGCAGCCAAGGTACATGCCCTCGACCAGAATCGAACCCGGGACTCTTCAGTTGGCAGTCCGACGCTCTATCCACTGAGCCAAACTGGTCTTGGCTGAAGGCATAGATATTTTTAAAAAAATTCTTTCAGAGGGGTGTGAACAAAAACGTGTGAGACCCCGTTATAGACCACAGTGCTCCTGGGAGGGGGCAGAGGTCAGCAGGAGGGGCACAGTGTGGGCCACCTTCCTCCAGCTGCTGGGTTGGAGTGGTGTGGCTCCCAGGACCGGTACACACCCCGGGGACAGGGATTTTGTCTGCTTGGCTGCTACTGTCTCCCCAGAATCAATCGTACCTGATACCTGTTAAGCCCTCAACAAATATTTATTGAATGAATGAATGAATGAATGACTGGTAGACACTTTCTGAGCTCTCACTCTCTAGGAGCCCTTTACCAGGATGCCTCCGTGGCCCAGGGACGCGGGGGCACTTTGGGGCCCTCCACGAATGACCCCATTCATAGCCATCTTAACTCCCGCCACCTGCTCTGTCTCCCTAAGTGGTTTTCCTTCTCCCCTCCCTGTTTGATAAGTAAATTGCACACATCCTGGGACACGCGGCCCCATGTTGTTGACCTACTTACTCACCCAACCACCTTCCTCACATGTGGGGGTGGCATGTCTGCGAGGAAGCCAGGAGCTGGAGGGGGGAGCATCGTCACCCGCTGTGCTGAGCGGCCAGCAGCCCACCACAGGCAGGCCTGAATAAAACACAACGCCACTGCTCAGAGGCCCCCGCAGGATGGCACTTGTCCTACCTGGCTTTCCAAGAAAACAGCTCCTGTCCCCTCCCCCGCCGCCCCCCCCCCCTCCCCCGCCCAGTCCACCCCCTAGAAGGGCCTCCAAAGCTGCGGCTAGGTCAGGAGGGTGCTGGTTTCTCTCTCTTTGGTAAATGGGGGGACCTTTCCCTCTTGGCCTGAGCATTACAGCTCCAAACAGCCCAAACAAGCATTCTTCCTGCCCCGCCCCCCCCCCCCCCCCCCATCCCTCTGTTTCCTTTTTCTTTCCGTGGTCACTAAGCTCATCGGGGTAGGACTGATTACATCACCTGCATATCCTACTCCTGCTCACCACCCCTAAGGCAGTCTCCTCCCCTCACCTTGTGTTGGACCCTCTTTACCCTCTTCCTCCCCGCCCCCTCCTTCCCCCCCCTTTCCCCGTGTTGTCCCAGGTGGATTGTGCTGTGTGCGTTGTGGGTTGAGCTGTGAGTTGAGATGTGCTGTTTGTTGATTTGTCCCTTTCTGTTGTACTTCCACATGTGAACGGAATCATTAGGTGCTTGTCCTTTTCCGACTGACTTACTCCATTTAGCCCAGATACCCGCAAGACTCCCCCACGGTATCGGTATCGCACAGGGCAGTATTTCATCCTGTTGAAAGACTGAGTGTAGCATCCGTTGTAAAAATGCACCGCATCTTCTTCAACCAACCGTCCTGCTTCCCCATCACCAGCTTGAGCGGAGGCCTCAGGCTCCGGCGGGGTTGGGGGGAGGGGGTTGGGAGGTGGGGGGTGGCAGGGTGGGGAGTGGAGGGGTGAGGGGGGTGCTTGGAGAGTGGCTTCCCAGGAAAGAAAGGCTGTCCCCGGCTCCCAACACCCTCTGCCTCCTTCCCTGGTGGTCGCCCAGGAGCCTTCATGACCTGGGGCCAATGGCAGGGACTGGGCGGGGAGGGCGCACAGCAGCTCCAGACGCGCCCTACTTGGACTCGCCACTTTGGCTCCTGACCCTCACGCCCCCTCCCCCAGGGACCCCTGACCCCTCCTCCTGGAGCCCCCCAGCCGCCCCCCCTCCAGTGCTGAGGACTCGCGGCCACTTGCGGGCGGACAGGCAACCGGGGTGGACCCGGAGCGGGTCTGGGCGGGGTGGAGGCCCCTCCCGCTCCTAGCCCCCCGCCCCCGTTCCACGCCGGCCGCTCCGTGACGTCACAGCCGGACCCGCTAAACTCAGCGGCGGCGGCGGCGGGGAGGCACTGGGGTAGAGACTGCGACAGGAGGCGCCCGGACGGAGCGCACAGCGGCCGGAGACGCGAGGTAACGCCGGCCCGTTCCCTGCCCGCGGGGCTCGGTGCTGGGGCCGAGCGCCCGGGTGGCGGGAGGAGCGGAGGAGCGCAGGGGAGAGGGGGTGAGCGCAGGGGAGAGGGGGTGAGCGCAGGGGAGAGGGGGCGGCGAGGGTAGGGGAGCCTCCAAAGTGCCGCGCGTGGGGCTCCCGGCGGCCAGGGCGCAGGACGCACAGGGCGCTCCGCCCCGCGGCGCTTTCCGGGCGCGCTGGGTGGAAGCCGGACCCCGGGGCGACGGCGAGCGGATGGCACCCCCGAGATCCAGGGGCGCCATTACCCGGGAGCACAGAGATGGCTGGGGACGTGCGCGCCGCGGGTGAGCCGAGGGCTACGCCGGGGGGCCCGCCCGCACAGCCCTTCCTGCAGCCCGGGAAGGGTGAGCTTTGAGGGTGCGGGAACCCGCCTCCGCCACGGGGCCCCTCCCCTCTCCCCTGTCCCCCTGCCCGCAGCCCAGCCCCGAGCCATGGCCCTGAGCGAGCTGGCGCCGGTCCGCCGGCTGCTGGACGGCCGTCACTCCCGGAAGCTCATCTTGTTCATCGTGTTCCTCGCGCTGCTTCTGGACAACATGCTGCTCACCGTCGTGGGTACGTGCGCCCGGCCCCCCGCCCCGCAGCCCCGCGACACCCCTTCCCCGGGCGCCCCACTCACCCGAGCGCCGCCTGGGAAAGTTGGAGAAGGCGCTTTGCAAACACGCAGCCGCCAACACGGCTGCGCTGGGGCCGCCGAGAGCCGAGAGCCGCGCTTGTGGCTTCCTTTTCCTGGTGGTCAGGTCAGAATGGGACGCCCGACACCGGCCGGAGCCGTGTTTCCTCCCGATAATGCCCAGCCCCGCCCGCCTGCCCGCAAAAGACTTCTTTCAGGGACTCCCCGTTTTCCGAGCTCGCGGGAAGGGTCAGAGACCGACTCTGCTCCCCGAAAAAGGGGGGCTGGTAACGTGATGGAACATCTGGGAACAAAGTCCACACCCCTCCCTCCCTCCCTCCCTCGCTGCAGGGAAGGCAGGGAAGAGCCAGCTCAGGCTGCCCGTCCTCCAATGACTCGGTGGAGAGGACCGTGTCAAGAGCAGTTTGGAGAGTGTACCTTTCAGCTTTTTTCCTAGAATGTTTTTTTTTTTAAACCAAAGAACTTAAACCCGGTTCTCAGCACTGGCCTCATTGACAGCGAAGTGTTTGCTATGCTTTTCCTCTAGACATCCACATTTACACTGAGGGAAAGAAAGTATTCTTTGGTTTCGGCTCCCAGGGGTGGGGGTGGTGTCTCCCCTCTGCATTGGCAGACAGTCTCAGAGCCGCACATAGTGAGGTGCTCAGATGGTCAGAGACAGGAGGTGAGGTGGGGTGAGGTGGGTCCCCTTCAGTAGCTGGGGCCTCCGTCTCCTTTGTGTCGAATGTTCTGTCACACACGTGCCCAAAGCGGCTGCTTTTACCGCAGAAGGTTTTCCCTTTTCTCCACCGAGAGGCTCAGCGTGCGTGCGGGCTCCGGATGGGATGCCCGCCGGTGCCCGCCGGAGAACTGGAGATGACTTCCTGCAGGGTCCTCTCCTCTGAGACACACGATGCAATTTAGGTCTCTGTTTCCTGGGTTCATTCGATTAAAGGTCTCTCGAGCCTCTTTCTGAGAAGCTCTGCTGGTTGACCCCAGGTCGGCACGGACTCAGCCTCAGCCCAGATTTTGCTTTCCCAAAGGAGTCCTGGGGTGGAACCCTGAACCGAGAAACCCCAGGGAGGAACCGGTTCTCTGGAACTAGCCTCCTGGGGCGTCCTTCTCTCTGGGGAGCTCAGCACCGTCAGTCGGGGAGGGGCCCTTCCTGGGGCGCTCATCCCGCCTCCCTGTGTCTCGTTGATATCTGACGTGACCGTCGCTCTTCTGGCGTTTGTCCCAGGGAGGGTCTCAGGGCGGTCACCACCTTCCTGTTCTGTCCCCTCCCCAGTCCCCATCATCCCGAGCTACCTGTACAGCATCGAGCACGAGCAGAATGCAACCGGAGTCCCGCCTGCCCGGCCAGCGCCCACGGCCTCCCCCTCGGACGGCTTCCAGAGCATCTTCTCCTACTACGACAACTCCACCGTGGCCACGGGGACCGCCCCCGGAGACCTCCAGGGGCGGCCGCGGCCCACGGCCAGCGCGCTGCCCACAACCAGCACGCTGCCCACGGCGACCAACTCGTCCGCCGGCCCTTCCGACTGTCCCAGCGCAGACAAGGACCTCCTGAACGAGAATGTGCAGGTTGGCCTGCTGTTCGCCTCCAAAGCCACCGTCCAGCTCCTCACCAACCCGTTCATAGGCCTGCTGACCAACAGGTAGGCCATCAGCGCGTTGGCCGGAGAGAGTTTATTTGTATTTATGCTGTTCCGAGCTCATTTCCCCCCGGGGTTCTGTCTCTCGTTCATTTTTTAGCGGAATCTGGGAACTAGTAAAGGGTGAGCTTGGTGGGGTTAAATCCAGTCCCTCCTCCTTTTGATTCTGCCCAGGGTTCATTGCGATCGCCCGTTCGTGCTGCCTTTCGTGGCGGCCTCTGTTGCTTGAAAAGCGAGGAAAGGTTAAAGCAGACTAGTCCCAAGTCCCGCGTGGGAGGACTTGGGTTTCGTCCTCGGGTTCTCTGCGCCGTGCGGTTTTCTCTTCTCTTCCTCCTCGGGCCCTGTCCCTCCGTGTGGAAAGCTAGGTGTCTTTAGAGCTGGCGAGGTGAAGCTTCAAGGAGCTGGCTTGTGTGTGTGTGTGTGTTTGGGGGGTGGGATGTGAGGGGATGTGGGGGAAGATGGGTCGTTCTGCCGCTGAGATGACCGTCCCCGAGGTGGAGGTCGTGGGCAGGGCGGCAGGTTCATCCCCCTGTTTCTGAGCTTTGCCCACGTGCACTCAGAGAAGGCAATGGAAGCCGTTTTCTGCATCATTCAAACGAGCGAATCACGCCCCGCACCAACCCCAAACGGAGGTTACGGAAACCTAGATGTTCCCCATGTTTCTGGTCCCCCATTCCTTTGAATACTTGTTCGCGTTTCCATTGTTGGGGACCTCCCAGCAAGTCTCTGTTCAGAAGCGGGGCCAGCTCTGCCTGGCCCCTGGAGGCTCTGGGCTTGCCGTCGAGGGGAGGGGCGTCAGCTGCAAGGAGGGGGAGCTGAGTCAGTGTCCGCGGTGACGGCAGGCTGCCATGTGGACAGTGTGCCCCCGAAGGCAGACGTGCAGGACATGGCCGAGGAGGAGGTGCCCAGAGGCCTGGATGTGAACCAGGTCGTAGAAGCATGAACAGAGCCAGAGACTAGAGATGGGGGAGGCGGGGGGCTCTGAGCTCGGGAGGGTAGAGCCGGGGAACGGGTGGGTGAGTCTATAGAAGGCCCCAAGTGCTAGGTGGAGAAAGGGGCGGGGTTTTATTGGGGGGCTACTTGGAAGCCATTAGAGGTTCCGAAGCCAAGTTGAGGAGTCAGAAAGGAAGCCGGCCTAGAGCAGGTCCGTGCAGCACGCAGAGTAGGCTGGGAATGGAGGTGCTTACACCTGCCCAGGGGTGGGGCGGGGGGGGGGGAGGGCAAGGGGAGGAGGGAGTGCCCAGCAGGGCCCTTGTTTAAATATCAAGCATTTCAAGAGGGCAGCAGCAGGCGTGAAACAGGATCCTTCTCAGGGTCAGGGTGGGGCTCCGCATGACGGGGTGGGGGGGGGGGGCGGGGGGAGCAGCTCTGGGGCTGGGGTCTGTGATCTGCCCCCCCATACACACACGCTGCCTTCGGACACACGGAGGGGCAGCCGCGGTGCCATGGTGAGTTGGATGGAAGCACGTTGTCATCGTTGGCCATTTGGTGTTCTGGGCTGAGGAGTGCCGTGGAGGCGACCGGAACAACCCTAAGCCAGGCCCGGCCAGCCAGGGTGGTGAGGCAGCGGAATGGAGCCGCCACGTCAAGTACACCAAGCAAATTAACTCCATAGTGACGGCAAGACGCACCCCGGCTGGGCGATGAGGGGGCTCCTCCTGCTCTTCGGGGGAAACGGCAGGCCTCAGTGGTGCGGGGGCTTCCCTTCTTTTCCCGGGACCAGGAGCCCTTCTGACATGGCATCTGGTAGCTCTGGCGGGCTCAGTTGGCTGGAGCGCCATCCGGGACCCCAGAGGACTGGGGGTTCGGTTCCCGGTCAGGGTGTGTGCCCCAGGGGAAGGTTTAATTCCCTGTCGGGGCAGGTGTGGTAGACAATCGGTCAGTGTTTCTCTCTCTCCCTTCCTCACTTTAGAACCAATAGAAACATATCCTTGCGTGAGGATTTAAAAAAAAAACACGCATCTGGTATAATTGTAGAAAAGGGCTCAGGGTTCTGTATTCGGAGACGGCGAAGAGCTCAAATGCTCTGTGGGGAAATTGAGGACGTTATTATAATGATGCCCTGTCGTTACTGTGGGTGTGATTGGCATAGACAGGGTAACGCTTAAAAACCGGTTGAAGGGATGCGAGCGTTCCAGTTTTCCAAATGCAGGTGGCAAATGAAAAGCATGGAGAAGTCCCCTTCTTCTTCCTTTTCTTTTCTTTTTTTTTTTTTACAGAGAGGAAGGGAGAGGGCTAGAGAGAAACATCATTGAGAGAGAAACATCGATCAGCTGCCTCCTGCACACCCCCTACTGGGGATGTGCCTGCAACCAAGGTACATGCCCTTGACCGGCATCGAACCTGGGACCCTTCAGTCCGCAGGCCGACGCTCTATCCACTGAGCCAAACCGGTTAGGACAAGAAGTCCCCTTCTTGTTTAGAATACTTTGTTTATTCCATGAAGAAGAGGCCTGTCTACAACCAGGGAGACCTTTCCTCTACAGCAGCGGTCGGCAAACCGAGGCTTGCCGCGCTGTTGACTGATGAGTTTGCCGACCACTGCTCTATAGTAACTGCTCCAAAGGCTTTGACTTGCAGCCCCCAAGGCTCCTGGGTGGGCCTCTGGGGGTGGGGAGGAATCTGCAAGAGAAACCTATTTTTGTTTGGTGACCTGTGAAATGTAGTCTATTCTTAAGGTGAATAATCCACTTTGGAATTTATCTAGAGCAGAATCTTAAACCCTAGCTGGTTTCCCCAGCTAACAAGGAAATGTCAAAATAGCCTTCATCTTTTAGCACTTCCTTGTAATGTGGGAAATACAAGAGCCCTTAAATATCCATGCCGGCAGAATCATTTGAGAGGAGTTGTGACCCTCCAAAAATGATCATGATTTGTGATCTCCCCCCCCCCCCCATATTTTTCACGCTCCGTAGACCAGAGTCTGGGGTCTGCTCAGAGAAGCCGTAAACACGTCCCATTTTCCTTTACAGAATCTTCTCTTGTGAGTCATCGCAAATCGACTTCGGTGTAATTGGTGCCAATCACATCCTCAATTAACAGCGAGATGTGTGATTCGTTTTCAGTATTGTAAACAAGTGCGCTTACAGTAGCGTTTCACGAGCGGCGACTGTGTTTCCGATTAAAGAGACGATCCAGACACAGCATCAGAGCTGGGAGGGAGGTTAGCAGAGGCTCTGGGCCAGCCCTAGGACCTGACAGGCCGAGAGCTGGCGGTGCGGGAGGAGGAGTGTTTGCCCGGGACCAGACCGGGGCCCAGCCTCTCTGTGTGGGGTCTTCCCCGCCTTGTGCTTGCCACCTGCTTACTGTGACACAGTGTGGGAGCTGGGCTCCTAAAAGTCAGTCATGCAGGTCAAACTCCCTCTTTCTTGCATTCTCTGAGGCTCTTCCCTGGTGGTCCCAGGCTGGACTAGTAAAAGCCCAAACAGGGAGTTGTTGATTATTCTTTGTAACCCAGGGGCAGGGGTTCCCGGCGAAAATCAGCTGGTTTTCTAGACACCGACCTTCCTTCGCCTCCTTGGCCCTAAAAACAAAACAACTCTATTTCCTGCCACTGATGTGAGCTGGTCTGCCTTCCTAGCATCTCTGCAGGGCTTCTGATGGGGGAAAAAGAGGCTGCCTGAACCCCCAAAGACATGGGCGGGGGGAGCTACCCAAAGACAGCCAGCTCAGAGCCACTCCTTCCCAAGGCCACTCCTTCTCCGTAGCCCGCTGCTGTGGGAATGGCTTTTGTGGGTGGATGATGCAAGAGGCAGGTGCCTGCCTGTCCTTTGAAACATCAGATCAGATCGCACGCCCGAGCCTGCAAATTAAACAGGACAGTGCTTGGAAGCACGGTAAGGGTTCAGCGGGGAGTCCTTTCTCTTGGACTTGACTCTTCTGATGCCATGTATTTACTGAAACATACGTGACCGGATCGGGAGCGGCCACACAGGAACACTGAAGCCTGCGGGTGCCTCGAGTCCCGTTCTTTGAGGCGCGTGTGACCTGTTTTGCAATTCCAGTTTGTTTATTTCAGGATGGCCTTGTGTGTAAAAGGGAGTCAAAGGACTAATACAGCGGTTCTCAACCTTCCTAACGCCCCGACTCTTTCATACGGCTCCTCATGTGGTGGTGACCCCCAACCATAACATTATTTTCGTGGCTACTTCCTAACTGTAACTTTGCTACGGTGATGAATCGTCATGTAAGTACCTGTGTTTTCCGATGGTCTTAGGCGTCCCACAGCTTGAGAACCGCTGCTGTAGAGCCTGAGACCATCGGAAAACACAGATGTTTACGTGACGATTCATCACCGTAGCAACATGACAGTTAGGAAGCAGCCATGAAAAGAATGCTATGGCCGGGGGTCACCACAACATGAGGAGCCGTATGAAAGGGTCGCGGCGTTAGGAAGGTTGAGACGCACCGGGCTAATCCTTAACAACACCTGTTAGCCCTCTGCCCGGCGGGTGGACTTCAGACACGCCCCCCAGGAAAGCGGGGCTCCGGGCCGGTGCGGGGTGTGAACCGCCGTTCCGTGTCCCTGTCCACACCGCAGACGCAGAATGTGGCTGCGTGGCCTGCGCTCGCTGAGCGATGGGATTGCACAGCGGGTGCATCTTGGGGACGGACAGTTATTCCAAAGGAACGGGCCGGCGAGGGGAAGGGTTAAAGCACCGGGCAGCTCCGGGCCTCCCTCCTTAGCTCGTCATTGTCTCCGCGGTCGGTCTGCTTTTTATCAAGCGGGTGACAGTGGCTTAATTTATTTCCATAGTTACCTAGTGTATTCGAAAGCCAGTCATTCCCCCCACAGATCGTAGCGGACATCTGAGTGACTGGGAGGAAGCCGCAGGGCACAGAATCCGGATGCAATCTAACCCTCCCCGCGCGACCCCACCCCCACCCCGCCCCCAGCCCGGCGGTCTGAGTGGGTTCAGTAGGAATAAGCACCCCCCCCCCGCCCCCAGCCAGGGGGTCTGGTCTGAGTGGGTTCAGTAGGAATAAGCACCCCCCCCCCGCCCCCAGCCCGGCAGTCTGAGTGGGCTCAGTAGGAATAAGCACCCCCCCCCGCCCCCAGCCCGGCAGTCTGAGTGGGCTCAGTAGGAATAAGCACCCCCCCCCCCGCCCCCACCCCGGCAGTCTGAGTGGGCTCAGTAGGAATAAGCACCCCCCCCCCCGCCCCCAGCCCGGCAGTCTGAGTGGGCTCAGTAGGAATAAGCACCCCCCCCCCCCCGCCCCCAGCCCGGCAGTCTGAGTGGGTTCAGTAGGAATAAGCACCCCCCCCCCCGCCCCCAGCCCGGCAGTCTGAGTGGGCTCAGTAGGAATAAGCACCCCCCCCCGCCCCCAGCCCGGCAGTCTGAGTGGGCTCAGTAGGAATAAGCACCCCCCCCCCCGCCCCCAGCCCGGCAGTCTGAGTGGGCTCAGTAGGAATAAGCACCCCCCCCCCGCCCCCAGCCAGGCGGTCTGAGTGGGTTCAGTAGGAATAAACACCCCCCCGCCCCCAGCCCGGCGGTCTGAGTGGGTTCAGTAGGAATAAGCACCCCCCCCCCGCCCCCAGCCAGGCGGTCTGAGTGGGCTCAGTAGGAATAAGCACCCCCCCGCCCCCAGCCAGGCCGTCTGAGTGGGCTCAGTAGGAATAAGCGGTGACCTTTTCAGCTGCTCGGGGACGGGAAACCAGCTGCCCTGACGCTGTTAGGGGGGCGTGACGGGGCTCCCCGTCTGGAATCGGGAGGAAGAAGCTGGCCGTGGAACTGGCCATTTGTCAGGGACCAAAGCCCCCGCTTGAGCCGCGTGTTGGGGGGGGGGAGGAGGGGGACACCTCGGAGAGGAGGAGACCCAGGGCTCCCGGACCCCCATGCACACCGGGGAGCTGAGAAAGACAGCCCCCCCCCACCCCCGAAACCTGAGAATCCAGTTTCATTTACAGTATGATGGACAATAAGCTTCCCAGGGGGGCCTGTCGACTTAAATTATTCCGTTTACGGACGTGCACTCCCCGAACCCCTTTCAGGAGGGTGTTGGGATCACTGAGAAAGGAAAAAGGAGATGTCACCTCTTGTCTCTCTGGTGACAGTTGGCACCCTGTGCGTGCGTGCTTTTGTCCCTTACCTCGGGCGGGGGGGGGGGGCGTTGGGGGGCGGGGAGGGGGGGAACTGAGGTCTCACAAGCCTGAGGTTGGAACTCTCGGTCTCCATGGCAAAGGTAAACTGGTTAGCAGCTTGTCCGTGATGCAGCGGGGATACGGGGCTCTCCGCCCGCCCTGTCTGGTGTGTTGAATGATGCACCTTGACTGCTCTGCCCTTTCCCCAGGGGCTCCGTGTGTGACTTGCAGTCTTTGTCCGATGGGATTAACTGCTCCCTGGTGCTCTGCGGGGGATGGCCGGGGGATGGGGTGACAAGGGGAGATTTGGTTAAAGGTTTGCCGCGTCCCGTCTAGCTGTGCCGGGCGGGACTCTAATTGAGGAGGCATTGCATCCAGACAGGAGGCGACGCCGAGGCTGGTGACTGACGGCAGCTCTGCTCGCTCAGGAGACATCGTGCGGGAGGAGAGCGGGCAGTGGCGATCTGCCCGTCACTCGGGGACCTGGGCCTTGGCTGACCTCCTTGGTGGGTGCTGAGGGGGCGAAAAGGGTTGACGGTGGATCCAGGGGTGTGTCTTGGCGCTGGGCTGGGGGCTGCAGGGCAAGGCTGCCTGGCAACTTCCAGGGGGCACCCCCATCAGCGGCTTGGCCAGCGTTGGAAGCGCAGGGCACGCCTGTGCGGGAATGAGGCCGAGGGAGCGTGCGCCCACTGGTGTCTGAGGCAGTTGGCTTGCGCTGCGACAGGGTGAGCCGCCCCGTCTCTGAACCTCGCTTTCTCACTCAAGACGAGGGTTGGGACTGGCCAGTGTTGGAGTTCCTTCCAAACTGGCCATTTGGTTATCCCGGACCTGCTTCATTAAGTCCCAAAGGGACTTTGAAAGCAGTAACTGTGTTTTTTAAAGAAAACAGCACCTGCGGCACAGAGCTGACCGGCTTTAGGTGAAACTGGACCTTGTGCTCCACTCACTGCACATGAACTTGTGCTCCTGGGATCAGGGTCCCCACCAAAGTGCCCTCTAGCAGGGCCTGGCCCGCCTTAGATGCTGGAGATAGCTTGGCGCCCTGAATTGGGGGCACGTTCAACTCGCGGAGCCTCAGTGTGGCCTTCTGGAAAATGAGACGAGAGCCGGCGACCTCATGGAGCTGCGAAGACCATCCCGGGTGGCACTGCCCGCTCTTTCCCCGTGGACGGTCTCAGAGTCTGCCAGGGCCTCCCGGTGACGGGGAGCCCGCCCCAGCTGTGTCCTGCCAGGTGACCGGGCATAAGAATTACCGGAGTGTCAACAGCTTTGCACACGTGTGGAACCGGTGTTCATTCCGGTATAGCTGAGAGGACTGTCATATGTCCGTTCTTCCCCCAGAAACAAAGCTCAGTGGCTCCTGAGAGATATGAACTGCCTGGAGCACTGCTCTCCCCGCGCCTCTGGCAAGGTTCCTCCTTCAGGATGCAGAGCGTAGCGCAGACAGGTCTGGGCTAACGGGGAGAGGCTGCCACATGATGGCCTTCTGAACGGCGGTTCAGAGCCCCGTGTCTCTCCTGGCTCATCAGGTTCCCCTGCCTCACCTGGCTCCTCTGCCTCAGTTGGCTCACCTGGCTGGCCTTGAGCCCGGCTTTGTGAATTGCGTGCTCTTCTCATGTCACAGTGCGGGGTCTGCATGGGTGTGTGAGAGGGAATATGTCATGATTTGAGGATGTTCTTTCATTTCTGGATGCACATGAAGCACTTAAAAAAGGGCGAGGTGAGGGGGGAGCATGGCCAGAAGCTCAGTTGGAAAGGTGGCATTGAAAGCTTTTGGCTCCCCGAGGAGGGGGGAGAGTTTACAGGGAAAGCCCTGGGCTGGACGAGGTGGCCTGGGGTGACATTAGCCAGAGGATGTTGAACGAGTCGCTCCTTTGTGCTGAGTTTCTGCACATGGGAAATGGGCAGGGGTGTCCTTGTCCAGTCGGTGAGCTGCTGGGTGTATGTGCTTGAGGACTGAGTGAGTGGGAACGACTTTTATTCAAGTCCAGAGTAGAAGAGCCCTTCTGGGCTGAGTGACCGGGACTCGGGACTTTTTGGTCTAGGATCCAGGGCTAGGGGTGGGAGGGTGCTGGAGATGCCCAGGGCTGGGGGCGGGGCCTGGAGATGCTCAGGGCTGGGGGCCGGGCCTGGAGATGCCCAGGGCTGGGGGCGGGGCCTGGAGATGCTCAGGGCTGGGGCTGGGGGGGGCCTGGAGATGCCTAGGGCTGGGGGCAGGGCCTGGAGATGCCCAGGGCTGGAGGCAGGGCCTGGAGATGCCCAGGGCTGGGGGCGGGGCCTGGAGATGCCCAGGGCTGGGGGCGGGGCCTGGAGATGCCTAGGGCTGGGGGCGGGGCCTGGAGATGCTCAGGGCTGGGGGCGGGGCCTGGAGATGCTCAGGGCTGGGGGCGGGGCCTGGGGATGCCCAGGGCTGCTCTGGGCTGACACAAATGCCCAGAGAGCAATGGCTCCGCAGGAGTCGCACACCCCTTCAGGGCTGGGGACCAAGAAGCTGCCTTCACCCTCGTGCCCCATGCAGATGGCAGGGACCAAGGTGTCTGCTTAATCCGCAGAAACAGAGGCAGAGGACGGGGATGAGGGAGGCACCCTGATCTCAGCGTACACCCACACCTCATCAGATAACCCGGTTCTGGGAGGTGGGCGGTGGTGAGCTCCCTGGGAGGCTGGGGTGAGACTTACTGGGCCAAGGGCAGGGCCAGGCATCCAGCAGGGGGTGAGCTACAGAAAGGCCCAGGTCTTCCCAGCATGCCACCCGCCTGGGGCAGAGCCCTGTGTGGGCCGTGCTGTTCCGGGGCACTTAGGATGCAGGGTTTGTGCTCAGAAACCAGGCCTGTCTTTCTCGGCTGGCCTCCCAGTTGTCTCGCCGGCTGATCGGCCCCTGGAATCGCCTGATTGCAACTGTGCCTTTGGAGAAGCTCTAGCAACGACTACAACGAAAGAAATAGTAATTAAAAAGCGGTGGGACCAGGGGCCGTATGTATGGGCTGTGCTCTGGGCTCCTTGCCAATATTGTGTTAACATTTGTCCAGAGAAATGTCTGTTGGGACTGGGAGCCCGTAAGCGTATTCACACTCCGAGCCAGCCAAACACAGAAAGGTCACGCAGGAAGCGCCCACTGGCTGGAGTTTTAGGGCCGTTGACCCAGTGCTGATCCGCCGGCTCCCCGAGGGCAGGCGGGGGAGACGGCGCTCTCGGGGCCTCGAGAAAACACGGGGCGGCCGCCGCATGCCCCGGCGGGTCTTGTTTTGCAGGATCGGCTACCCAATTCCGATGTTTGTGGGTTTCTGCATCATGTTCGTCTCCACCATCAGTAAGTGCCTCGTGTTTGCCTGCGGAGCGTGGGTCCCGGAAGGGCTCTGATGGCCGTGAACCCCGAGTTGAGAACGCAGATCCTGGGCCGGGGGCGGGGAGGTTGGTAAAAACTGCAGAAGGAAATTCATGGGGCGGGGGGCGGGGGGGGGTCTTCGTGGGCAGGAACGGTGGTTCCTATGGAAACAAACCCTTGGGCTGAGGGCCTCAGAAATGCCCGTTTGCCCTGACCCGGCCCGGCCCGGCCCTTCTCCCCGCAGTGTTCGCCTTCTCCCGGAGCTACGCCCTCCTGCTCATCGCCCGGTCGATGCAGGGCATCGGCTCCTCCTGCTCCTCCGTGGCTGGTAGGTGTGGGCGTGCCGGGTAAGTCCGTGCCCGGGCTCCTCAGCCTGTCCCCGGGGCCACCAGCAGGGCCCCATCGCCGGCCCCTCACTCACCTTGCGAGCCGGGTGACTCAGGGAACCGAGGTTCCGGTGGCGGAGACCGGCCGGGGGCTTGTGGAGAAGTCCCCGCCTCCGCGTTGGACCCACCTCGGCCTCCTGTTTTCTTCCCTCCGCTGGGGACGCCGCTCCCAGGCCCAGGCTGCAGAGGGAAGACGAGTCCCGGGCGATTCTTCCCACGTTTCTCTTCTCCCGATTCTCTTCCTGCGTAGGGATGGGCATGCTTGCCAGCGTGTACACGGATGACGAGGAGAGAGGCAACGCCATGGGGATCGCCCTGGGTGGGCTGGCCATGGGGGTCTTAGGTAGGTAAGGTCCATGCGGAGGTGGGCCGCAGCCTGTCTGACTCCATAACTGTCGCTTTTCGTTCCCTACTTTCGGGGAGCCTTCCTGCAGGGGAGGCCCTGGGCTCCCCCTGCCTCCACCCCCAGACTTGCCGGGGATCCTTGGGAAACCGGGCCCAGATGTCCATGAGGCGTGACCAGGGTGGTCCGCCAGGACCCTCCCTCTCCGCTCACACGTCTCTGGTTAACACTGAGAGGACCTCCCGCCTCCGAGTCTGTGCCCCCCCCTCCCCCCCCCCCCCGCCACTGGCCTCCCAGACCAGGGGAGGTATCTTCTCCGACAGCGATCGGGGTCCCCTCTCTTTCCTCTGTCACATCCCCCCTGCCCCCCGAGCCCGCAGTCCCTGTCTGTGCCGGTGCTTAAGGGAAGAAGTCCTCGCCCACCAGGATCTTGTTCCCCTCTGACCTTCCCTTTGGGGTGACCCGCGTCCCAGATGTGGAACCGCTGGAAGGAAGTAGCCAGGGCACTTCACACCCCTGGGGGTAGAGGAGGGTGGCCGCCGCCAATAGCTTCTAGAACAAAACAGAGGGAAGCCCAAGAAAGCAGTGGGCGGTCCCTGTGGGGTGGGGCCGGGGGCATCGGGCCTGGCCTGGAGGATCGGCTCGCTCTCTCCCTGGCAGTGGGCCCCCCCTTCGGGAGCGTGCTCTACGAGTTTGCGGGGAAGACCACCCCGTTCCTGGTGCTGGCTGCCCTGGTGCTCCTGGATGGAGGTGAGTCCCCGCGGGGAGCCTGGCCATGACCGGGCGTGTGCTGACCGGGTCTCTGAGCCTCCCCCCCCCCCCCCCCCCCCCCCCCCGCCCTCCTGTTCCTCCTGCAGCCATCCAGCTCTGTGTGCTCCGGCCGTCCCGGGTGCAGCCGGAGGTGAGCCTCGGGGGAGGGGGGGCGGGGGGGGGGCGCTGCCCTCGCCGCGTCCCCTCTTCTAACCCTCGCCCCGCTTCCTCCCCAGAGCCAGAAGGGGACGCCGCTGCCCACGCTGCTGAAGGACCCCTACATCCTCATCGCCGCAGGTGGGGCTCCCCCTGGCACCCCGGTCCTCCTCCGCCCGGGGTGGGGGCGGGTGGCGAGGACCAGTGTTGACGGGGCGGCTGGAGACGCTGGGCTGTGCAGAGGCAGGAAGGACCCCGGGAGGGTCTGTCTCCCCCGTCGTTTGCTCCTGACCCTCCGCCAGCTGCCGCTGTAGCGTTTCATTTGGGGCAAAGGTGTCTGTGTCTTGGAGGGCCCCGCATCCCGAGTTTGTGGTGGGTCACGCTTGCTCACTGCGTTGGTGGCAAAGGCCGTCCCTGCTTGGCCCTGAACTTCGGGAAGGAGTCCGTGGCCTCGCTGCAGGCGTCTGGCTGGGGGTCCGACTCACCTTGCCCGTGTGACCGGCGCCGACAGCAGAGCCGGAGGGCAGAGAGGCCTGGGCGGGAGACTCCCTGTGGCCACAGGATCTCGGGCCTGTGGGCTCTTGGCTGCGGGGGGCTCAGAGGAGCTCTCTCGGGGAGGGACCTGGCAGCATCCATCCAAGGGCTCATTGCCAGCCCTGAGCTGTGTTCCCAGGTTTCCTTCCTGTCTGTGCGCACACATTTCTGATGTACCTTGGGGATGTGCCCACAGCCAAGGTACATGCCCTTGACCGGAATCGAACCTGGGACCTTTCAGGCCGACGTCCTATCGACTGAGCCCAGCCGGGTTCCGCAAACCCAATGATCTTGAGAGCTGCCTCCAGTTCCAAACTTCCTGACTGGGGATCTGGTTGTTACAACAATAATAACGACAGTGAATAACAATACCAACCCTCTCACTGTGCCCTCGGCCCATCATTTCTCTTCCTTACAAAAGGAGGAGAAGCTCTGGCCCGCCCCGCGGCTGGCGCTGGCTGCGGGCACGTGAGGTTCAGCTGTGCCTGGCGGCGGTTAGGGGACACTCGGGCTCGGACGCCACTCGCCCTCTTGCTCCCTTTCAGGGTCCATCTGCTTTGCAAACATGGCCATCGCCATGCTGGAGCCGGCGCTGCCCATCTGGATGATGGAGACCATGTGTTCGCGCAAGTGGCAGCTGGGTAAGGCCTGGGACGGGCTCCTGTGCGTCCAGGACTTCGGTCCCCAGGGCGGGTCCATCCCCTTCGCCCTGCCGAGCTGCGGGGCCCAGGATGGCGGGGGGGGGGCTTTCTGTGTGACACTTCATGGGGTCCGTGCTCAGGGGAGCGGCTCCTCTCGCCTCATTGCCAGCCCTGAGCTGTGTTCCCAGGTTTCCTTCCTGTCTGGTCCCCACGGGAGACGGGGCCTGGGTGTTCCTCGGGGTTTGGTGGCCGTGGTGGGAGGGTCTTGCATAGGCTTGGCAGCGCGCTTGGGCTGAGATGTTGTGCTAATGTCTGGATGTCTTCTCTTAATTGCCTGGGGAGCCGAATTGAATGTGGCAGGCCCTGCAACAGGGCACTTAAACGGCTCTGTCCTTTCCCTCCACACTCAGCCTGGGGCTGGCTTTACCGTCAGTGAGGGGCCCGGGCCATCGGGCTAGGTCGCAGGCCGCCTCGGTTCCTCAGGAGATCTGGTAGGCTCAGCACCCAAGCCAGACGGCGCCCTTCCTCCCTCCGAGGGAGACTTGGTTGTTGGAGAGACTCACTTTGCTCCCCTGCTCTGCGCCATCTGCAGTGTGGCCTCTGCCAGAGCCTCCCAGCCCCTGTCGGGGGACAAGAGCGAGGACCCCGTGCCTGATCAGCCCCTCCCTGCTCAGGGGCCTGACGGGGCTCACGGGAAGCCAGTCTGCCCTGATGCCTCCCCGGTCATTTCTGGAGAAAGATGGGAGATTTGAAATCAAAGCAACATTCACTAGGTGTGTGCCAGGCTCCGAGTCAAATCTGGTATCCCCGATGTCAAGGAAGAAAACTAGAATTTTGAACTTTTAAAAGTCTGCAAAGCCATCTTTCTGAAAGAGGGTTTCCTGCTGTTTGAATAGCGCGTAGGGACGAGAGGGAGCTGCTGGGGACAGATCCCTGGCAGCTGAGCCTGGGCCGCCTTGGGTCAGCCTCCTGTTCACTGCCGAGGGCACGGGCAAGGCCACCGCTGCCACAGCAGCTGAACGTCAGCCTGGGCGCACCCTGAAGGCACGAGGTCCCTCTCTTGGGAGAGCGCTCAACCTGGGACATGACAGTTTCAGTCACCTATAACTTGACCCCCAAAACGACCACATAGACCTCTTTCTTTTTGGCGTGGAAAGCTGTTCGTACAGCTAATTGGAAAAAGGCAGGGCATAGAACAGTAGGTCTAATCCCATTTTGGGGTGTTGGGGGGACCAAACAGAATCCTGTGCGCACACTATGATGTACATTTATGATGCGCACATTTATGATGTACACTAAACTTGGGCACGTTTATTGTTAAAGGGCCCTGACCAGGGCTCGAACCCACAACCTTGGCATAGCGGGATGATGCTCTAACCAGCTGAGCTACCCAGGCAGGGCATGTACACACAAACTTATAAGGGAAAATAACGGGTGGGGGAGGTTTAACCTTTTTGGGGTCCTTAATGTTCCCTAATTTCCTCCATGCCTGTTGTCTGTATTTGGTCCTACAACGAGGAGAGAGGAGGGGACAGGCCCAGGTCCCCTGAGTGTTTTGGGGGGGATAGGGGGGAGGGGAGAGCAGGTGCCCTGCCCTGACATTCCAGCGCCTCGGGTGTTGGTCCAGGTGCAGAGATCCACCAGGCAGAGATGGAGGTGCCGGTAGAGAAATGAATTCGTGTCTGCAGCGTCTCCGCAGCCCTGTGGACGGATGAGCCGCGCTGGCCCCGCAGCCGCCGGATATTAGCTGCCCGGTGCCGGCCCAGGGCTGACTTGCATCGGCTCTAATCGCCACCGCGGCGTCTGTGATGATTAGTTTTCCAGCCTGCGGCTGGTGTCAGTGCTGATAAGGTGTCCTTTTCATCACTTACAGGCATTGCCTTCTTGCCAGCCAGCATCTCTTATCTCATTGGAACCAATATCTTTGGGGTACTCGCACACAAGATAGGGAGGTAAGATGCAATGGGAACAAAGCTCCCTGTCTTCTAATAACGCTGTGCTTTAAAAAATGCTCCGTGTTTTGTCTTGGCAGTGACAAGCAGTCGTGGTCGTTTCCACTGGACACGGGGGCTGGGGGACAGAGGGACAGGCGCTGATGGTGGGCTGTGGTTGTTTTCCACAGGTGGCTCTGTGCCCTGCTGGGGATGATCATTGTGGGGATCAGCGTTTTATGGGTGAGCAAAAGACCACACTGAGCAAGTGGAGATGGTCAGTAAATAGAACTTTTTGCTTTGGGCAAGAATCACCAAGAAATATCGTTATCAGTTTGAAGCGTGTTGATAATGCGTTTTCTTACATCTTTTATTTTCTCCTGATTTTTTTTATCATCTTAGAAATTTTGGACAAGACTTCTCCAAGGGATATGTTTTCATTTAATGCCAGTTGCAAGTTATTATAGCCCTAGAGGCCCGTTGCATGAAGAGATTCGTGCAATAGGCCTTCCTTCCCCTGGCTGCTGGCACTGGTTTCCTCACACCTGCAACCAAGGCCTTTAGTCTTCGCTCCAGGCAGAGCTCCACTCCTGTAGCTCCCTCCGCCCCCCCACCTTCACCCCCATAGCAGGCTTCCCGCCCCACCTGGCCACTCCCTGCCTACATTCATGCTGCCAGAGGCCTGGAGTGGCTTGAGGGGGTGGGAGACACACTGCCATCTTGATTTGCATACTCAATCCTGATTGGTGGGCATAGCAACATGATGGTCAATTTGCACGTTTCTCTTTTACTAGTGTAGATTATATGTCACCCACCCCCATCACCTTAAACATTACAATGTCTTAAGCACTTTAGGGTCACTACCCTGGAACAATAGCAAGATGCTTTTTCCTAGAATAAAACAACCATTTTCCTGTGGCCAATATCTACCCCAAATGGGTTTTTGGGTCCTAGTCAGAGAGCGTGGGCCAGGCTGATCTTGCACACCGGGAGTTGACCAGTGTTTCGGGGTGCTCACAGAACCTGTTTCGGCTCCAGCTGGAAAGACGGGAGGGTCTGGTTCTCCCCAAACCCACCCACCTCCCCCATTTCCTTCAAAGGGAACACACGTACCTGGCTGGAGACAACATATTTTGAAGACTTTCCAAGATAATTTCGAGTTGCCTATCATGTGATTTTAGTGTAACATTTTATTTTCTCTTACAGATTCCTTTTGCAAAAAACATTTATGGACTCATAGCTCCCAACTTCGGAGTTGGTTTTGCAATTGGTGAGTCCCGGGAGCCTGGCGCCTCGACTTACAATGGTCTTTTCCCCGCATTGCTGAGAAAGGTTTCCGCTCACTCAGGCTGAACCTAAATTTTCTAGAAGCGTGAGAGGAGGCTGTGGGCAGCCAAGCCCCAGGGCAGCCTGTAGATCGCACAGAAAAACGCCTGCTTCCATGCACCAGTCATTTGTCTCCTGAAAGCCGGCATTTTAAGAAGCTTGGGATCTGCAGACGCCGACACACCGCTGGGCAAACCAGAGTGTGCCCCACGCAGACCCTTTGGGCTCAGATCTGAGAGCAGATCTCCGATGAGGCTGGGGACCAGGCCTCGCGGGTATTTGTGTGAAGTTTGGTACAGAAGAGGTGGACAGGTGCAGTGGTGGCCTCCTGTGCTGCAGGAATTGTCACGGGCCAACGAGACGCGTCTTTGTAACGTGAAGAACAGTACATCCTACGTTAGGAAAATGCTGTTAATATTTTGGATGAACAGTCCGCGTTCGTTTCTTTTTTAGAACCTGTAGATCGATCAGGATACGAGTAAATGCTGAGTCGGTTGCAGGGAAAGGCAGGCATTTATTCCTGGGTACAAAGAGGGCGGAGCCTTGGCCGACCCCTAGGACCAGGTTAGGTGCCCTGAGCGTATAGGTGTCCTCTCACGTGTCTTCGGAGCACCGGTCACCATCGTCATTCATTTTCAACTCTGCTTAATGTCCAGCTCTTCTCCTCTTACCCGCACACCTTGCACGTGCTCGGTGATCAGCAAATACCATTGGATAAAGAGAATTTCCCTCATCCTCCTGCCCCTGGGGCTTGGGGAGGTGAGGGAATGAGTGGTCTGCTGGGGGCATTCACAGATGCTGTCTCCCCAGTCCGTCATTGCCAGGCCCATGGGATAGGTGGGGAACCGATGTTCAGAGAGAGAAGGTATGGCCACACTCACCCAGCCAGGGATTTGAACCTAGAACAAGTGCTCTTTTTTATTTTTAATATAGTTGTATTGGTTTCAGAGAGGGAGGGAGGGGGAGCGAGAGATAGAAACATCAGGGATGAGAGAGAACCATTGATCGGCTGCCTCCTGCACGCCCCCCACTGGGGATCAAGCTTGCAACCTGGGCACCTGCCCAGACTGGGAATGGAACCGCGCCTTCTGGTTCACAGACTGAGGATTAACCACTGAGCCTGCTGGCTGGGCTGTATTCTTTCTTTTTCTTTTAAAAAAATATGTATCTTATTGATTATTTACAGAGAGAAAGGGAGAGGGATAGAGAGTTAGAAATATCGATGAGAGAGAAACATTGATCAGCTGCCTCCTGTACACTCCTTACTGGGGATGTGCCCGCCACCAAGGCACATGCCCTTGACCGGAATCACACCACAGGCCGACACTCTATCCATTGAGCCAAACCGTTAGAGCTGTAGTCTTTATGCTTCCTGTCCCCGACTGCTCAGGAGACCAGGAACTGTGTTTCTGATCTTGGTGGTGGTAGCGTTTTGGTTGTTCCCCCATCACCACACCCCAGCCATGAGCAGACTTCTTTTGGTTTTCCTTCCGTGAGTAGAGCCAGATGGTCCCTCAGACTCCTTGTTCTGGTTCCTTCTGACCCTGCCCACTGTGTGGGGCCAACGTGTGTGTGGAGAGGAGACTGGATGAGGCGTGTAGGCGTGTCTCCTCGTTGAGGTCGAGAAACGAGTGGTCGAGAAACGAGTGAACCGGGGAAACAGCAACAGGAAGCAGGCGGGGGTCTGAGGGCCAGTGACCAGCAGCTTCTGGCTCTGGGGAATTCGGGAGAGCCGCCCGAGGGAGGGCTGAGTGCCCTCTTTTGGAGGACAGGCCGCTTGGGCAATGAGGACGAAGTGAGGTGAGGCAGGGACAGGCACCTGGTGGCCTGGTCCATTCCCCGCCTCAGCCAGAGGTGTGTTGGAGGGAGTCTGGAATTTCACCAGAAGGGGAGGAGGCGGCAGGGATGTGAGGTTAGGACCGTCCCGACATCCATCCCATCTTCAGTGCAACCGTTCTCTCTGGACTGTGTTCCCTGGCCCCGCAGGCATGGTGGACTCGTCCATGATGCCCATCATGGGCTACCTGGTGGACCTGCGGCACGTGTCCGTCTACGGGAGCGTGTACGCCATTGCGGACGTGGCCTTCTGCATGGGGTACGCGTTAGGTAAGGCGTCGGCCTGACAAGGCCACCTTGTATCTCGGCAGGACAGGGGTGCCTGCTGAAAATCACCCGAACCTTCCCGGCGTCCGCAGGGAGCTTACCTCGTTCTCTGTCTCCCGCAGGCCCATCCGCCGGCGGGGCGATCGCCAAGGCAGTTGGGTTTCCGTGGCTCATGAGGATTATTGGGATCATCAATATTCTTTTCGCTCCTCTCTGCTTCTTTCTTCGAAGTCCACCTGCCAAGGAAGAAAAAATGGTGAGAAAACTTGAGGATGTGTGCAAGCGTTTCTTGATCATTGTAGCACAGTCTTTTGGGTTGCTGCTTTTTTTCTTTTCTTCCCTTTGGAGACTTTAGGTTTTATTTTATTTTTAATTTTTTATATACTTTTTATTGTTGATAGTATTACAGAGGTCTCCTATTTGCCCCCCAGGTCTTCACCACCCTATTGCCTGAATCCGTGGACTATCCCTCTAAGTACCGTATTTTCTGCCGTATAAGACGACTTTTGAACCCAGGAAAATCTTCTCAAAAGTCAGGGGTCGAAATCAAATCTGATGTGTTTTTTTTTAAAACTTTTATTTGGTGTGTGTTGGAAGAGGGGTAGCCTTATACCGCAAGTATATCCCAAACTCTATATTTTAACTGGAAAAGTTGGGGCTCGTCTTATACGCCGGAAACTACGGTATGTGAGTTCTTTGGTTTAGCTTTTCTCGTTCCCTCATCCGCACACTAAGGTATGTTTCTTAATTCCAAAGTATGCTCCTGCTCCTTTTGGGGAGAGCTCTCCAAACATAAATGGTAAGAGTTCCTTTTTAGTTCATACCACATCGGACAAGCTACTTCTTTTACTATAACCAAGCATGATGGTTATACATTTGTAGAGTAAAATTATTTTTGTACCTAGACAAGCAGTCAGTCGGTAAGCGCTTTTGTCAGTGAAATAGAAATATGGGGTCATTGTCTGTTTCTTGGACATTTGGAAAATGTGGACATCAGCCTGGGCTTACCCCCTGCACTTACTCCTGCACGTACTCCTTTAAGACCAGCCATTCCTGGGGCTGCTCGTCTTTCTCCCCGCCCTGGCAGCTTCCAGTGACAGCGACTCCGACTCCGTCCTCACCCCTAAGATCCTGGAGGTGGTTCTAGTGCAGGTAACAGGCCTTGGGGAAAATGCTGTATGTGCGCCTGCGGGCACACATCTCTGACATTCATAATTTTCATGACCAGAATCATAGCCATAGGCAAGATAGAATGTGAAGTGTTCCTCTTTTGGATACGTTCAAACTTATCCATCCTGAGTTTGAATTTTGAAGTGCAGCAGCCATTTTAACCTTCCTGATAAGCATGCATCGCTGGAGGTGGTGGGTGTTGCTGCTTGTGGGAAACTTCGAATGTGGTAGATGCTCCTCCAGCTAAAAGCAGGGGCCTGAGGTTAGATGTGGATGGGAGAAAGCAGGCAGGGAGGTGCCCTGTGTAGCTCGTGAATGGATAGCAGTTTGCTTGGTCGCGATGTTCTGCTGGGAGCACAGCCCGAGTTCTTTCTGACGGTCGAGCTGACGTGGATCTGGATGCTTTGGCTTTTCATGAACTGCCCTTCTATGATTCCCCCCAAGCAGCGGGTTTGAAGACAGACACAGACCCCGAAGTTAGATGCCAGGCAGCCTGTATTAGCTTGGGGCATTTTTATTTATCTTTTGCATTTATCAATCTGTTCAATATATTTGAAAAACATATAGCACTATGCCATCTATCATGTAGGATTTAACTTGGTCATTTAAAAGATATTTTGATTTCATGCCGAACCTGGTTTGGCTCAGTGGATAGAGCGTCGGCTTGCAGATTGAAAGGTCCCAGGTTCCATTCCGGGCAGGGGCAGGAACCTTGGCTGCGTGCACATCCCCAGTAGGGGGTGTGCAGGAGGCAGCTGATCGATGTTTCCCTCTCATTGATGTTTCTAGCTTTCTATCCCTCTACCTTCCTCTCTGTAAAAAAAATCAATAAAATATATTAAAAAAAATAAAAATTGAAAAAAAATTTTATTTCAGGAAGGAAGGGAGAGGGAAAGAGAGATAGATACATCAGTGATAAGAGAGTCATTGATTGGCTGCCTTCTGCACGCCCCCCCGCCCCCCCCCCCCCCCCGGAGATTGAGCCCACAAGCAACTGTGACCTCCTGGGTCATAGGTCGGGGCCCAACCGCTGAGCCACCCTGGCCTGGCTCACGCCATCACTTTGAATGACTCGTGACCCATTGGACTCAAAGCGGAGGCGTGGAGGTGCTGTGGAAATATCTGACGGAGGCCTCCCTCCCTTCCTGCCTCTGGCTCAGTCAGCGGCCTCGCCACACCCCTGAAGGTGGGTCTCTCCGGGACCCCCCTCTTTTCCGGCCTGGTTGTGTAGGTTCCCTTTCCATCTTCGTTTGACGGGCTCCAGCCCAGGACTTGGCCCAGATCAGACTCAGGAAATTCAAGGGCACCAAGGATCTGATTAAGGCTAATCGCCGACAAATGCCTGTCACCCGGGAGACTATAAGACTCTTGGGAGAGAGGGAAGGGCTGGCAGGGGCCCTGGAGCAGACTGGCACCTCATAGGGTTGTTGGGGGGACTTAAAGGAAAGGATCCCACGGAGGGCTCAGCCCAGGTCCGGCACCCAGGAAGTGCTCAGTCATTCTTGCTCTTACCCAGACCTCTGACTGCGGGCCCGGTCTCATCCTCCCCCTCTTCCCTCTGTGACGTGAGAGCTTCCTTTTGCTGTTCGGACCCCAGAACTGCCGAGCGGCCTCCGGGCCGAGGCAGCAGTTGTTGGTCAGGGGCTATGGTGTTATCGCTCATTGACAGCCTGATGGCTTATCTGGGGCGGGGAGGAAATGGTGAGGTCAGAGGACCAGCGGGGTGTGGTGGGAGGTGCTTGCCCAGCCAGCCCCCGCTCTGAGAGCCGCGGAATGAAGGGTGGCCCCAGGGCTGCTGCTCTTCCTGCAGTGCAGCCAAGGCTTTAGCTCCTTTACAAAGAAAAACACTGCAGGAAATGGAAGAGAGACCTGAAAGGCAAAGCAACGAGAATTAGAGGCTTCCGGAAAGCCACTTCTGCTGTGAAACGTCAGAATCCTTCATGAGTGCCTAGCAAGATGAGGCGTCAAACACTGGAGAAAGAGTGCATCCCGCTGCCCACCATCGACCCATCGTCGAAGGCATCCCATTGGATGCTACTTGACTGGCATGCTGGCAGCAGTGAGGGGCAGCCAGCAGCGTGCCCACTCGCTGTGGAGATCCATGGCTCCAAGGACAAGGGGGACGAGGCAGGACAGGTGGGCCGTTACGGAGAAGGGATTGGTGACCGCCCCTTGGGGTGTCTGCACTCAGGACCTGCACTTACCAAATGTGCCAGGGAGAGAGGGGGTGGCATGAGAGCAGGAATCCTATATAATAAAAGGCTAATATGCAAATTGACCAGATAGCCAGTCACTATGATGTGCACTGACCACCAGGGGGCAGACGCTTAATACAGGAGCCGCCCCCTGGTGGCCATTATGCTCCCGCAGGGGGAGCACTGCTCAGCTGGAAACTGGGCTCATGGCTGGTGAGTGCAGCGGTGGTGTCGGGAGAGCTAAGGATGTCTGACTGACGGCTCCCAGACTGTGAAGAGGGCACAGGCCTGGCTGAGGGACCACCCCCCCCAGGAGTGCATGCATTTTGTGCACTGAGCCCCTAGTAAGAAATACAAACCGTAGCAAATAATTGGTTCATTAGGCCGCATCCTGCTGATGTGTTTGGACTCGGGCTGTTGTGTATTGAACGGCACGAGCCCCAGATCGGACCGTCCTGAGCTGTTGGTGAGCACTTGAGGTTGTTTTCCATTTGGCTTACTGGATTTCTGTGGGGGCTTTTTGTTGTTGCTGCTTGTTTTTAATGATCAGTGTTGAGTTAGCAATGCAGACGAAGAGGCAAAAACGGTTACGTGCCTCAGCAGGAAGGAAATGTCACATGACCCTTTGAAGAAGACCGTTAGCATGCAGCCGTAGCTCAGAACCCCAGTCGGGAACAGCTGCGTCCTGGTGGATTTTTCTTTCAGGTTAAGGAATTAGTTTCAGAGATGGGGCCTGATTCCTGCACCCCTGATGCCCAGACAGGAAAGCAGGCGGTGTGAGGACTGGGGCTTGCTTTCCCCGGTGGCTCTGGGTTCTCCGCGCATCGACTCATCCACTCCTCCCGCTGGTGTCTCCTCCAAGCTGCGGGGTGGGCGAGGATGGGGCCACCGCAAGCTAAAAAGGCTGGGTGTCTCTGCCCGGCTGGTGCGCTCAGGGGCTGAGCACTGTCCCATGCACCAAGAGGTCGCTGGTTCCATTCCAGGCCGGGGCTCAGGCCCAGGGTGCAGGCTTGATTCCCAGGAGGGGCCACGCAGGAGGCAGCCGATCGATGTTTCCTCCCATCAATGTTCCTATCTCTCTTTCCCTCACACTTCCTCTTTCTAAAATCAACTTTTAAAAAAAGTTAAAAAAAAAAAAAAGAGATGGAGCCCCAGCCAGTGTTGCTCAGTGGATAGGGTGTCGGCCTGTGAACCGAAGGTCCCCGGGTTCCGTTCTGGTCAAGGGCCCGTACCTCCATCGCAGGTACCTCCCTGGTCAGGGCTCATGCAGGAGACGATTCGTTGGTGTGTTTCTCTCTGTCTTTCCTTCTCTCTTCCACTCCCTCTAAAAATCAATGGGAAAAATATCCTTGGGTGAGGATTAAAAAAAGAACAGAGAGATGGCGGGCTTGAGCTTTTGGTGGGGGGGGGGGGTGGGGGCAGGGGGAGGCGTTAAACCTCCTGTGGGACAGGACACATCCACAGGGGAGCATGGCCCTGGTGCCCAGGGTCAGTTGCCTGGATGACTTATTTTTAGAAACTGAGCTCTGTGTGGAATAGTGTATCCCTTCACTGGGCCAGAAGCGGAATGAAACGTGGAGCTGAGTTTGCAGCTGACTGCTGGAGCTGGCAGCCTCACGTAGAGGGTCAAGGAAGTCCTGATCTCAGCAGGTCACACAGGCAGATCATTCTAGAATGCTTGGGGAAAGAGAAGTGGGGTAGGCCGCACCGAGAGGGCTTAGGAGACTAGTTCCTGTGGAAGAAACCGGAAGACACACCCTGAGCAGAGAATGCCTTTAAATCGGTGGTCAGCAAACTCAGTCAACAGAACCAAATATTAACAGGACAGCGATGGAAATTTCTTTTGAGAGCCAAATTTTTTAAACTTAAAACTTCTTGTAAGGCCATTTCTTCAAAGCAGACTTGCCCAGGCCGTGGTATTTTGTGGAAGAGCCACATTCAAGGGGCCAAAGAGCTGCATGTGGCTCTCAGGCCGCAGTTTGCCGACCGCTGCTTGTTAGTTGCCCCAGCGTCCCCTGCTGTCCTTGCACTCTGGCTGGACGGCACCGCGGGGCTCTGTGGGGGGCGATGCTGGGGGGGGGGGGGGGAGGCGCTGGCTGGACTCACACCTGCCCGTGCCAGCTGTGCATCCGTCAGGGCCCAGCCTGGACCGCCACGCGGGCTGGCAGCCCACCACGTGAGATGCTTGTGAAGTCGAGGTCCCTGACGACACACCCCAGCTGTGTGGTCAGACCGGGCGTGGGCCGTGCGCTTCAGGAATCATGACTCAAGTGTCGGTCAGTGGAAGATCAGTGGACTCTTTCTTATGTTCCTAAGAGAGATGTTTTTTTTTAAAAATATAATTTATTAATTTTTTTACAGAGAGGGATAGAAAGTCAGAAACATCGATCAGCTGCCTCTTGCACACCCCCTACTAGGGATGTGCCTGCAACCAAGGTACTTGCCCTTGACCAGAATCGAACCTGGGACCTTTTAGTCCACAGGCCGACGCTCTGTCCACTGAGCCAATTGGTTTCGGCGAGATACGTGTTTTTAGAAAAATTCATTGGGTTGAGCAAGAGTTGGGCAGCCAGGAACTGGGGAGAGGTGCTCTGAAGAGCCGTTGATGGGAAGATAAGGGCCGTGGGATGTTTTCGCCTGGTCTTAGAACACTGTAAGGGCGGTCGGTGAAGATGGTGGGAATCGGGACCCGATCCACAGACAATGGAGACAGTCCAGTCCAGCTGGGACGTTGCTAACATCAGAGCTGGCGTCCTCGGGAGAGCGCACATCCTTATTGAGTGTTGCCGAGTAAAGTCTGCAAACAGGTTGGATGGGCCACCCCTCCCCCAATTCCAAGATTTAAGTATAACTCTTCCTAATCCTAACCTGCATATGCCTTATGTCAGAGCTTACAGGATCCCCCAAATCCACTCGGGGGCCCTGTGTTAGAATGAAAACACTGGGACACCCCTTCTGGTATACCCTGTTCCCCAAAATGTTCACCATGTAGAACTCCAGGCTTTCTGGGCCAGGCAGCTTGCAGTTGTACCAGATGACTGGTGAATAGTGGGTGGACCGATCTCTCTCTCTCTCTCAAACCTTAGCAACGGTTCAAACCATCTTATCTTTCTGAAACAGGAGGTTCATGTATCTGCCCTTTGCTCTCTTGTAGGCTATTCTAATGGATCACAACTGCGCGGTTAAGCCCAAAATGTACACTCAGAACCATGTCCAGTCCTACCCGCTAGGAGAAGAAGAATCTGAAAGTGACTGAGACCCGCAGAAGTCACCCAAGCGTTTCGTCGTGTGAAGCAGTGTGCCCCGTGCAGTGACTCATCCAGAACCGTCTTGGTCACCCCACTCGTCCCTGGTGAAGCAGTAGGACCGGAGGTTACCCTCTCTCTTCCATGGGTGTGGTCGATTGCCAACAGCCTTATAAAGAAAAAGCAGCTTTTCTAGGGGTTTGTATAAAGTGTTGAAAACTTTATTTTATGTATTTGCTTTTATTAAATATTATACAATATATTTTGACGAAATAGATATAGTGTAAATCTATAAATATTTGAATCCAAATCAGATATAATTTTTTAACTTACATTCACGAACACTTGGGCCAACAAAAACCAAAAAAACCACCTTATGTTTTTTTCTGAATATTGATAATGAGCGTTTAAAACTAAAGTACACGTTATCTCCAAGACACTTCCGACAATGAGACACCAGAGGAAGTCTGAACAACAATCAAGTAAGACAGCGTTTGGTTACATAGTGACGCCGAGTGTTGAGTTACTCAACTTGTAGTGATCATCAGTATACGTATGAGTTAAGAGCTAGTTATCTCCATCGCAGAGGACAAGAACTTGAGGCAGTTCCCGTTTGGATTTATCTGTAACACTTAGCTGGTACTAGTTATCTATATGTAATCACCTACCTGGAAACAGCTGGTTGTAAATCGTATGTTTACATGTCATGTGGTTGGCAGCAAACATTGAAGCCAATTGAGGAAAATAGCAAATGTTCTGAAAGCAGAGAAACGCATCTAAACGAGCAGTTCTGAACAAGTAGACACTTCCTTTAAGATAAAAAATGGTTATCTTGATGAAAGAACATTGTGGGTAGATGACGAAACAGTCAAGGTTGTGTAAGCATGGCAAGATATATCAACATCTAGTTCAAGGTTACAAAATGAAGGAGAAAGGCTAATAGCTGCTATGACATGAACAAAAAATCAGACTATATCATCTTTGCCCTGTTTGGAGGTCATCCAAGTGTTTAATTTTGAGTTGTCTGAAACTATTCTTTTCTAGACTTCTGAAAGTTGTTCACATCAATGTGAAAAATCTTAAATGATGAATGAAATTATGTCTTGAATCGTGTTACGAAACCAGGTAAAATAGGGTGGTCCAGACAAACACCCCCCCCCCCCCCCTTCACAGGCAGGAAAAAAATCAAACACCTGAAAATGTCTCTGTATTACTGTGTCATCTAGTGCTGTGTGATGTAGTTTAAGCGTGACATTGCCGTGCCTGTCCAGTGTAACAGCAAATACTGTGTTAGTGAACACTGTTTACACCAGGTTTTATGATATGATTGCAGTGGTGATAGTGTGGAGTGCCTCAAATACTACTTGTTAGTTCTGTAGTTCTATAATTGTAAATGAAAATCACCTAATGCCGATTTTTTTTGTGAAGTTAAAAATTGTTTAACTTGGACGACGGGGAGCTAAGTGCTTTAACAGGACTCTTCAGCCTTTTAATTCTGTAGGAAAGTTAGCTGATGCTCCCCTTCCATTTGCTCTGTGGCGCCCTCCCGGGGCCTGGGCAGGCTCTGCAGCCTGGCTGTCCGGTGCTGGGGATGGGAAGCGCACAAGCTTCCCGCTCACCAACGTGCATTGGGCAGCTGATGCCGGTGGCTTCTGGAAGATGCCCTGAGGCAGGCTCTCCACACCCATCGGGGAGAACCTTCAAAGAGAACCTGCTGCAAATGGGTCCCCCAGGGGGTTTGTGGCTCTCCCTGCCCCAGCACCACATAAGTCATTCCTACTTTCTTTCTGCCTTTAAGATCGGTCTCTTCAAAAATGACTGGGAAAGGCCTGCCTGCTATTGATCCTTAGGGATAACATAAAAGATATGTGGGATTTTTTTTTACAACTGTTTTAAGAGCAAAAGATACCTGTTTTATCTGGAAAAATGGGGAATTGCAGGTTCTGTTATGTGACTAATATTCTGTTATGTGACTAATAGCCACGATGGAAAAGAGACTTAAAAAAATACTTATGTTTGTCAGAACAAAGAACATACAGCTCTGAGTTTCTTTTTTGAGCAGAGGTGGTTTTATGTGTGTACCTGATACAAAAACCGTAATGAGGTAGCGATGAAGAGTCAATTCTTTCTCTTGACTGCCAAGTGTACCTGCCTATGTCTTGTTTTAGCTAGTTAATAAATCTTCTGAACACTACTGTGCCTATTTGTATTCCTTTATAAACCAGACATTATTCTTGGGATCAGATACGTAAGGTATTGTCTTGACTGTTGATATTTAATTAACAAATGTTCTCTGCTTGCAGGCATCAGGTAACTTCCTCTCCAGGTTAGTGAACTATGCGTTTTGGCTTTGAAAAGTTTTAAATTGAAATATGTTAACTAGTCACATGTCGTCAGTGTGGAAAAATGCAGTAAGTTATCCTTGTATCTCAAAAGTTGTTTTATTTTCCTGATTGCTGTGAGCCAATACATTTGATGAGAATAAACTATGTGGCCATGTGACAACAGTGGACCTGTGGCCTCAGGTCCTATAAACTTACGGTGTGCGTGTGTGAATCTTTTAGGGGCCAGAGTCTGGTTTTAATTAGCTGTTTCGGGGACCCATGGCTTAAAAGGGATTGAGGGACCGCCCCATTTTTAAAAAGAAAGCTGTTATCTCAATTTAAAAGAAAGACAATATATTTTTAGAGTGATTTTAAACTGAAATACTTTTTGGGAAATTAAAATTGTATTATCTTACTATTAATAAGAGCCAAGTATTTTCAAATTGCCTTTCAAAAAATTCAGAGTTACTTAAATTTTGAACCAGACAAGTACCCTCAAATATTAAGCTTTCTTTTCTCAAAAGTCACAAGTGGCCACACAGTATTCAACTAGTTCTGATATTAAAGAATGTAGGTCTTGACATTAAGACATGCAGCATATTAATTCTGACTCCAAAACAGGGCTAAAATGTTGCTCAACTTGAGGGTCTAAATGTCTAACCCAATCATTAAATACCAACATAGAAAATATACTTTCACTAGTCTAATTACTAATAGGGAGCAGAGGCAAATCCATAAACAAAAGTAAAACCAGAAGTTAATGCTTCTAGGCAATTTTCAAAGTAGCAATTCTGTTTAGCACAAATGGACCGCTGAGCTTGTTTGCGTGGCCAGATTGTACCAGGCTGTCATTCCAGAGAGAGGCAGCAGTCACCTTTTCAGATGCCATCAAATGAAGATGTTCTGGGAGAACTAAGATGGCGGCAAAGGTAAAACACCTATCTTACCGTCATAATCAGCAATTTTAATACTACAACTTATCGAAAGAACAAACACCTTCCAGAATCACCAGAAAGCTCGCCGAGTGAAAACTCCACAAATAAAAGTGAAGATAAGACACTGTGACTCGGAGGAGCGGCGGCGAACAGCGTTGAAAGATTCACGTGGAGAGAGGTTTGGAGCGCGCGCTGCGGAGAGGGCGGGCGGCTGAAAACCGGCCAGTTTTCTCGAACGCGGAGACAGAGGCATCCCACTGGACTGATTCTCCAGCTCTGGGCGAAGTCCAGAGAACCCACTATCACACGGGGTGAAAACTGGACAGTGGGAGGGCATGCCGAAGCTCGGGTGCTGCCGGGTCTCCTGGCTTGTGGAGAAGGCAGCTTGCGTGCGAACAGCTCGGCTGCATGACGGCGCAGAGAGCGCACCGCGACTTGTCTCTTATTCGGAAAACCGTCAGACTGCTTTGTTTTACGACCCTGGGTGAGACATTGCGCATGCAGACTCATTTTGGGAAAGTCTGAATTCCCCGGCAACCGGCAGCCGGTGGAGCTCCCAGCGGCTCTCTCTCAGAGGTGCTGGCAGCCATTGCCCCCGGCACAGAGTCCCCGGGGCCGCATAGGGCAGAGCTAACACTGTCTGCTTGGCCCAGAGACTCCGCCCATCCAACCTGAGCACAGCTGAGCTTCACAGACAATTGGCCTGGAGGTCAACCCCTCCAAGTGCTAACAACGATTAACTGAGCTTAACTTCAGCAAGACTGTGCAGCCCATATCCACCTCAGGTAACCGGGGAGGCTCAGCCACTGTCCCTAGTAGGAAGTCTACCACACAAAGCTAATTGACCAACTCAGGGAAGCAGCCACCATGCAGCAACATGGAAAGAAATCAGATGTGAAAGAAATGGAGGGAAAAAAACGACTGGACATGGAATTCAAAACCACGGTTATAGGGTTTTTCAAGAGGCTCCAACAAAAGATCGAGGCCTATAAGGAAATAAGCAAGACCACAAAGGAAATGAATGAGTCCTACAAGAAAATGAACAAGACCCTCAAGGATATAAATGAGAGCTGCAAAGAAATGATCAAGACCAACGTGGAAATGAATGAGTCCTACAAGGAAATGAAAGAGACCCTCAAGGATATAAAGGAGACTCTCAAGGATATGAAAAAGGACCAACCAGAAATTAAGCATACACTGACTGAAACAAAAAATATTATACAAAGACCTAAAAGTGCCCTGGAGCACCCCAAGAACCAAGTTAAAGATTTGAAATACAAAGAGGTAAAATCCACTCAGCTGAAAAAGCAAGAAACCAAAAGAATCCAAAAAATTGAAGATAGTGTAAGGGGCCTCCGGGACAACCTCAAGCATACCAACATCCGAATTATAGGGGTGCCAAAAAAAGCGAGAGGCCAAGACAATGAAAACCTATTTGAAGAAATAGTGACTGAAAACTTTCCACACCTGGTGAAAGAAATTGACTTAGGAGTCCAAGAAGTGCACCGAACCCCAATATATAGGAACCCTAAGAGGACCACACCGAGGCACATCATAATTAAAATGCCAAGAGCAAAAGACAAAGAATATTAAAAGCAGCAAGAGAGAAACAGTTGGTTACCTATAAGGGAGCACCCATACGATTGTCAGCGGATTTCTCAACAGAAACGATGCAGGCCAGACGGGAGTGGCAAGAAATATTCAAAGTGATGAACAGCAAGAATCTACAACCAAGATTACTCTAACCAGCAAAGCTATCATTCAGAATTGAAGGTCAGATGAAGTGCTTCGCAGATAAGAAAAAGCTAAAGGAGTTCATCACCACCAAACCAACATTATATGAAATGCTGAAAGATATTCTTTAAGAAGAAGAAGAAGAAAAAGGTAAAGATGAAAATTATGAACAACAAATACACATCTATCAACAAATGAACATAAAAATCAAGTGAATTGATAGGCTGTCGAACAGGATAGACTGGTGAATATAACAGAGACATGGACATAGAGAGGGAATGGACTAACAATTCTTGGGGAGAAAAGGGTTGTGGGAAGTGCAGCAAGAGACTGGACAAAAATCTTGCAACAATGGGAGAGGACAGTGGGGAGGGGGAGGTGAGGGTGGAGGGTGGGATGGGTACAGGGTGGAGGGGAGCTATAGGGGGATAAAAAGGGGAAACAATGTAATTAATAAACTGAACAATAAAGATAAATAAATAAAAATGAAGATGTTCTTTTATTCCGGGGTGGTTTTGCTTTCTTTCTTACTGTTTAGCTATTGATAACACAGCATGGCAGCGACATCACGTCAGGAATTTAATATCATACAACTCTTTTCATTGAGACCGTGTATCTCCCTCTTCCCTGGGCCATTTGGGGTGTTCCCATTGCACTAAAGTGCAACTGGGATGCCCCTTCTGCTCGTCCCACTATATAGATAAAATATTGCACTATGTTAAAGGTATTATTTTATAAATATGAGCAGCATTACTGAGCTTTCCGTAACTGTGGTTCTACAGAGTTAAATATTGTAAAGCACAAGCAGATTTTTATGAGACCGAAGTTTTGCGTTACTTGCACAGCCCTTTCGAACACACCCATTTCAGCAGCAGGCGTGGACGTCACCAAACCTCTGTGGTTCCATCCCGAAGCACCAGCCACTGAAGAGGCACTCCACCTCCCAGGTTATGGGCGGCAAGTTGTTTCTCACAAGATGGAAGTTGGTTATTATATTGGGCAGATTGTTTCAAGCATGTTACAGATGAACATTTTCGCTTCCAGAGAAATTTGTGTATAAAGACTGTGATAGCCGTGTTCTTTTAAAATGCAAGCATGCTTAAATAAACAAAGGAGGGGGGGGAATACACAGCTATATTTTTGTTATTAACTTGGCCAAGAAAGCATTTTCCCCTAATAGTTCACTTAACAGCAGAAGTGAGAATTGGCTATTGATTTTTAGGAAGTCATTTTCCTTCCTTTGGTAATGTTTTCGTGGCCCATGTACGTGCTGCCTGTTGTTTGAATGGCTTTGTACTGGGCAGAGCACTGGTCACGCTATTGTTTCCCCCACAACAGTCCTGTGAGGTAGGCTAAACCTTGTCTGTTCCTACTGTGGAGGTGGGGACCCTGAGACACGGGGCCACTTGAGGCTTCCTGATGGCCACACAGTTCCTTCATGGAAGAGCTTGATCTTAAACTCTTGTATGGTGTCCCGACTACAGACGTGGGCCAGAATCCACATTAAAATGCTTTTTTCTGCCAGCCATACAAGCCATCCCATCTAGTTTTAAATTCATGTCAGTTTTACTACATATCATCATAGTAGTTAGCTACAAAGGGGAAAATTATGCATAGATGTATCTTTTTATAGGCAACTAAAAGGCCCAAACTTTTATGGAATACCAGCAGAGGTCATGCTCACGGTTTCCCTCAGCCATGGTTCGGGGATCCACATGATGACCAAGTACGAGATCTTCCTTTTCAGAGAACTAGTCCCAATTCCTATGTACTATACTGTCTACTTAATTTTCTTTTTTTTATAATGATGAAGATAGTCTGAATTACAGAAGCATTCGGAATGGCCACCATTCCTTTAAGCCTGCAGGATGTCAGACAAAGCAGCAAATCTATTTTGCATGATTCTCCTCCTTCACAACATTCTCCTGCATAAAAATTTTTTTCTAAAACAAAAACAGCCAAACCAGTTATCAACACGGTCATTTTAAGAACAGTCCTCTGAAACTTTAAATATCCTTGCACATGCTTTATTTCCTATGGGAGAACTGGAGATGAAAATCATAAATGATTAGAATTTCCATTTAAAAGGAAAGCAACATTTTGAAAAATTGTATTTCAAAATCCTGCTGGTTTTTTAATAATCTTGTTATATCTCTACAAAAATTCTTTACCAACTGCGTTCTATATTTACTGTTACATTTTGTTTTCCTTTTCAGTGCAAGCTCTTCAAATCAATCACTGTATTCTCACTCCAACTGCACAAAAGCTTTAGAAAAAAATTTCACAGAGGCATAGGAAGCAAGCAATATATGTAAAGTTTTTTTTTTTTTTTACTAAATCAGCATTAACTGACCAAAGCCATAGTGTCTGCTTTCATGTTACATTTGGCAAAAACAAAACAAAAAGCACCCCCAGGACCCCAAAATAATAAAAATCTCAAGTAGGATGACAAACTTCATAACACAAAGAAAGAAAGATTCAAAAACTGTTCCCTTAATGATTGTTGCTGTCAATTTGGGCATGCAACAATCTGTTATAACCGTGATAGAAATAAAAACATTACAAGAATCTGGACAGTATCCAATTTAACACTAATTCAAAAAAAAAATAGCACAATGAGACATCAACATACATAAACATGAAAAGTCAGCTTACATAATTCCATAATTAGAAAAAGTTAAAAATAAATTAGTAAAAATAAATTCCAAGTATAAACCCAAAAAAGCATAGCTATAAATGCAATCTGAAACAACCAATTTAGTGAGCTGGTCATGTTTTTTGCTGGAACACCTTTTCATTCTTAACACAAGCAAGTAACTGGAGCAGCAGGCCGGAGCGCGTTATAAGGGGGTTTGAACGTGGTTATATCCGAGGTACTTTAGATCCTCCCCCAACTGCTTGGGAGATGACATAGGTGGGTCTGTCACACAGACTCAGATGGGCCGAATAAGTCATCCGAAATGCTGCTGAATGGCTGCGCATCTATTAGCTGGGTTATTTCATTATCAAAGTCGTCTTCTGTGTCATCTGTGTACTTGCCTATTTTTTTGGGGTGCTGGTCTAAGGTCAGACTCTCTAAAGATTCGATGTCTTCAATGCCCGCCCTGTAGTGGATCATGAGAAGTGTCAAAGCTTGTAGTCTTTCACCGGATTTGCCCAAGGCAGCAGAAAGAAGGGATTTTTTCCTTGTGTCGGTTGTCTCCTTCTCTTCTCTAATAAGGGAATTGTTATGTTCCAATTCCTGGTCAATTTCATTCTGCAGCTTATCCAGCATGAACTCGAGTTTCTGGATCCTCTCCTCTGTCGGCAAGCCCCTGTACAGGTCACGGCCGATTTCTTTCACTGCGATGAAGACGCTGTCGTCCAGACCGCCCTCCTTCCTCACTAGCTTTATTCCTGTGCTGGGTCCCCGTTTGGAGGGGCTGTTTGGGCCACACACCTCTGTGTCGCTGCCTTCATTGTCTGACGTGTTGGGAGTGTGTTTTGGTGAAGGTTCGACCAGATCGGTTCCTGGTTCCGAAAGGCGAGTTTTGGAGACCTGACGCAAGTTCAACAGACGGGAGCTAGTGTTGATGATGTGCCTCGTCAAGCCCGTGGTTCTAGTGACCGACTTGCTGCCTTCGGCGTCCGCACGGGCGGACAGGCCCAGGAGGGGCTCCTGTGCTTCCAGCCTGAGGTTCTTCAGGGTCCGGTCTATCCGCCTCTCAGTGGCTCCACAGAGAGGCATCTCGGCGAGACACTTTTCCTGGCATTTTTTATGGCAAACGTAAGCGCAGATCATACACTGGGAAGCGGCCTTCGTCCAGACTTTCTTCTTGCAGTAATCACACCACGTTGGGTTCTGGAACTGCGTGTCCTGGAAACTGTGCTTGTTTTCGGTCAGGCCCAGCTGCCCCACTAACGGCTCCTCTTTCGGCAGGCCAGAAACCTCTTCGACCAAGTGAAATTCTTTCTCTTTCTCCAGGTTAGCGGCTGGAGGCTGGTCCACTTCTCCTTCCTTCAGATACTTGAAGTGGATGGTAATGTCACCAAAGCAAAATTTGTCATTGAATCCCTTTTGCATGCTCAGATTGCGGAGAGCGGTTCTGGTGACCATGGCCTTGGGGGCTGGGGCTTCCAGTCTGAACTTGGAAAGGTACTCCATGTTGGATGTAGTGAGGCATCCTAAAGCCACCTCTTCAAGTTTCAGGCTCACGTGCCCCAAACAGATGAGCCCCCCCAACTTGAAAGGATCCCTGCACCACAGGGCGACGTTTAAGTACCGGTGGCAGGCCTCTATGTCAAAGCAGCAGGTGGCTCTGGCTCTTGTCCATTTTCCTAGCTTATTCCGATAGTGAATTTCTGACGACTCCCACGTTTGAGGGTCATCCGAGCTGTCCTTAGGGGGGCAGGAACTTTCCGAGGTCAAGTCTTTCCCCGCTTCTTGCTTTGCTGAAGACTGCTTAGATGCAGCGACATCTTCCATGTGATCCACATGTTTCGGTTGCTTTTCAGCAGGCTTGTCTGCCGGGGGAGGAGGCAGCACCTTTTCTGGCTTTTCCACAAGAACATCTGGTTCTGCCTGACCCAGGGCATCCGCAGAAGGCAAAGGAGCTTTCACTTGCGGTCGTGGTGGCACGGGTGGTTTGAGAGTGGGTCCCTGGGTGGGTTTTGACACTTGTGCTGGGTCTGTTGTCTCAGAAGGTTTGGGGGCTAAGGGTTTGTTTCCTTCTTTGGATGGAAGTTTGGGCGGTGGTGGGTGACTTCCTGTAGCCAACTTACGATTTAAAACTGGTGATATCGTCCCAAGGGGTCTGACAGAAGGTGTCGTTGGAGTACGTTTGGGACTATGACTTGCCGATTGTGCCTCATCTTTGAACTCATTTTGTGCCCTGACATCACTTGCCAAGTCTTCAAATTCCAAATCCAGGTCTCTGCTTTCGGTGTCGACTGCCAACCCAGTGTCCTCGTCGTAATTTGGCTGGCAGGAGCCTGACAGGAAGTGCTCTTCCAGCTGGCCGAAGTGGTCCTGCAGCGCCGCGCTGTGCTGGCCCTGGCCGACGGGCCTCTCGTAGTACACCAGCACGCGCTCGCCGGCCTGCTTGATGAGCTTCAGCACCTGCAGCGTGGATGTGATTTTCACTCCTGTTTTAAAATTTTGAAAGGGAAACAAATTACTGCAATGAGAATTACCTAAATTGCTACATGTAATTGCCATTAACTCATGATATTTAATGAAAAATAGGGAAACCTCCAAAATATGTGACTGGCTTTTGGATGCACCTGTGTGCTGATTCTCAAACCCTGGATTATCCAAGAAATGTTTACTTACTCAAACCAAATGACAAGATGGAAATCCTTAGGAGGGTGCCAAACTGGTAACTCCTAATTGCTTCCCATTCCTTCCTACATTCAAATAACACGATTTCTCAGTTTAAAGTGAGACTGACACCTAATAAAAAGGATTTTATTAACGGTTAAGCCAGACTTAGAATGATGGGAAACTGATTTTATTGCAGGAAACCCCAAAATATACCAGAGATTACAAGCAACTGGGTCAAAGTAAGAGACTGATGTTTGAAATAAACTGCAAAATACTATATTATGAATAATGTACTATTTTACAGATTCTTTTTATGGGTGCTTTACCCATTAAACTAATCTTTTTCAGAACCAGAAAGAATAAGGAAGGTGTAAGTTGCTTTACAGTTAAATAAGTTGGCTACAGTCTGTACCTATATTGATAATATCTATCTTAAGTTTTCATTTTACTATTTTCTAATAGATGCTACATTAACGTAACTCAAAATTCAAAGGGTACAAAAGATGTATACTGAAAAAAATCTCCCTTTCACCTCTATCTCCTAGCAATATTCTTCCTTCCCCAAGGCAATCAGAGCCAGCAGCTTCTAGTATATTCTAGCTAGCGATCTTCTAGGTGTATCATTACAGGCTCTCTTTGTTTCCTGCCCTTTTGCTACCCTCCCCCAAACAGTACTTACCCAAGCTATCCCTTTCTGTAGGACTTAGAGAAAGGTGAGACAGGTCTTTGCTTTCCAAAGGTCTTAGGGCCATCCTAAATAAACCAGAGTAACATCAGCCCCATCTAATGACCTGGCCGTAGAGCTCCTCAGCCTATTCCTTTCCTACTTCAGCTGCACTGAGACCTTGCTTTAGACCTGGACATCACTGTGAACTTGACCACAGCAAATATCTTTCACTTGGAAATTAATTTCTGGCCACAATCTCTTATTTTCCACCTGTGACAATTCTGTCTGCTCACTGAATCTGTTTCGAGGTAATTTCCAGATCTAATCATTCCTCCTTTGCTCTCCTGGCCCAGCTGGTTCTCCTGAGAGCACTTACTTTTCTCCTTGACCTCAGCCTTGATTTCAGTGATCTTCACATCAAGATTTTCCATTCTCTTGCCCTGGACCTTTCCTTTTCCACATCTTCCTGCCTTTCTGATTCCCAGCTCGGCTATCCCCGCCACCTCCCCTTTCTGCTCCTGAGATGACTGCCTGATCTAGCCCCAAGTTATGCTCTCTGTCTTCAGCATAGTGTTCAGCGCTGCCTTAGCCTTCTGTTGAATGAATGGTCTCCAAACAACTGAGTCTCTAAAAAACCAGCTTCAAACCTCTCTCAATCTCCTGAAGTCTACCCTTCCTGCTTTTCTCCTTTGTGGATGACATCACCTATTTACTGAAAAGTTAAACAAAGTCACCTTTTCTTCCTGCCAGTCATTTTTAGCATTAAGCTGTCTCAGAGGAGGGAGTATCCCTCTTGTTGTACTCTGGGTCCCACCCCCCACCCCGACCATCTCCTTCAGCCCTTTGTTCCATCAATTATCCTTGCTCAAACTCATTTCCCCTGCTTTAAACCCATTTTCATGACACTAACTGGGCTCAGATGATCTCTCCTAATCTGCCCCTTGTATGCAAATGTTCCCATGGTTTTGTCTGTCATTAGTTTTCTCTGCTTTTTGCTCTCTTCCTGGATTATATCCATTTCAGGAATTTGGCTATCAACTTTTCCTTGGTCTTCCATCTTGTCCTACATTCCCAATTACCTCTGGGTATCAACACCTTGATGTTTCTTTGACACTACTAAGTCAGTGTAGTTAAAAACCCTCTTTGACCTTCTCATGCTCTGTCCTCACTACGTTAGAATAAATGTGCCACCCTCTGTCCACCTGACACAAATCCAGAGAGTAGACTCCCTACTCTACTGTCAGTTCTGTCAAAGTTCCAGTTCACTTGGTTAATCCTCACCTGAGGATATTTTTTCCACTGATTTTTTGAGAGAATTTTAGGAAAGGGGGGGGGAGAGGGAGAGAGATAGAAAAAAACATCCGTGTGAGAGACACATTGATAAGTTACCTCCTGCACACGCCCCAACCCAGGTCAGGATGAGGTCTGCAACCCAGGTACATGCCCCTGACCAGGAATCAAACCTGGACCTTTTAGTCAGGGGGCCAACACTCCACCAAGCCAAACTGGCCAGGGTGGGATTCCTTGCCTTTTGGAATATTTCTAATATATGCAACAGTAGAGGAAATAGTAAATTCCATTATTGAGTTTCAAATGTAGCAAACATTTTGTTAATCCTATTTCAACTTTCACCAATCCCATTACTAAATACTTAAAAAATTATAGAACCACATAAATGAATTATTGCTATAAAAATTAGTGTATATCACACCTGCCCCTTATCGCAATAAATATATTTTTACAAATGGCAGATATATTTTTCCACTCAGCATACACTTATAGTGGTTATATTTATTTTTGGTAATATTTACTAATTGTGTAATTAAAAACAAAAACCTTTCAAAAAAAAGTAAGAAAAAATTTTTATGCCCTAGTCAGTATACTCAATGGTTAGAGCATCAGCCTGCACACTGAAGGGTTTCAGGTTCAATTCCCAGTCAAGGGCATGTACCTACACTGTAGGCTTGATCTCCAGTTCAGTTGGAGCATGTGTGGGAGGCAACCAATCCATGTATCTCTCACATCGACCTCTCCCCCACACCCCCCCACTTCTACTCTCTCTAAAAAAAATCATTGGAAAAAATGTCCTTGGTGAGGATTAACAAAACAAACAAACAAAAAATTTATCCTGTAAGTAAAACCAGAACAGGGTGTGTGAATTTTAAAAAATTTATACTGACTTGTGGTTTTCAGATGAGAAAGAGTACTTGTTTATATCAAACAAGCAACAGCTGAGGTTTATTTTAAGGCTTTGCTATCCTAAGTGTCATATGGCATATGTGTTTAAATTAAATGTTAAGGCTTCCTTCAGATTTTTATAATAAAGTTACTACTTTCTTCCCATTACAAAAGTAACATGCTTATGAGAATGAAGGAGAGAGGAGAACTCCCACATCTCCTCTCTTTCTCTGTAAATGTGAACCATCCTGCGTATTGGCATAATTACCTCCAATGGCAATCAATCGATCTCCTCGCTGGAGATCAGCAAGTGCAGCAGGTGAGTTTGGGGCCACAGTCTCGATGATGACGTGCCCAGCATACCCGTCGGTTGACTGGACAAGACGAAGTGTAAGTCCAACGCTTTGTAAATTCCCCTTAATTAATTCAACCTTTGGTAAAGAGAAGAAAATGAAGACATTTAATGGCTTCATAGTGGGGAGTGGGGAAACGGGAACACACTGAGAGCACTATGGTCGATGCTGACTTTTGTGTCACAGTGACTATTACAGGCAAATAAAGGAGGAGGAAAGCTTTATTGTGACAGTACACACAACAGATACATCTCAAAGGTGTACTGAATGGAATGAGTCAAACATAAAAGACGATACACTCTAGGATTCAATTTGTAGTAAATTCTAGAAAAGTAAAATTAAAGTGATAGGAAGCAGGTGAATATTTACCAAGGACAAGAGGTATGGGGGCTGAATATTGAAGGCAAATAGCACAAGTAAAGTTTTCAAGGTGAAATAATTCTATACCTTGATTGGGGTGAAGGTTATAAAACTGTACACAATTACCAAAATTCACCAACTGCACAACTAGTGAACTTACTGTATTTAAATGATATCTTATTAAAGCTATTAAAAACAAAGCAACGAAACCTTGAATATGACATATTTTGTCTTAAGATACATAAATATACAGGTCACTGCTAAGTCATTTAGATAGCCCTTAGTTTTCCAATATACTTAAACTCTCCACTCCAATGCCAGAGCAACCTCCTTTAAACTTTGTTTTTAATTGTAGGGTTTAACTTTTTTCACCTCTGGATAACACATCAGTTTTGAATATATAAAAATTTAAGAGTATCTATTGACTTCTTACTATAACAGATTAGGATGTTAGCCCATTCTCCTTCCTCCAAATTATAGTAGAGTTACACTGCTGTTTTTAGTTCTTCTGCATCTCTTTATAACTTTAATACCTATACATCCCTATGTCTTATTTCATTAACTATAAACAATATCCCTCTTGATATTAGACTTCTAGCCTTCCCGTCACATCTTCTCTTTGCACATTCTACTTTCTAAACTCTACCATCAAAGTTGATAGCTCTTTTACTTACATTCTAATTCTAATTTAAGCCATCAAGGTAGATTGATTCTAAAGGCTAAAAATGACTAAGTATTACTTGTAGCTCATTTTCTGTCTTATATAGCCTTTTGTTTTTCTTGGAGGTTTTGTTTTCTTTCAACAATACACCTTTCACTTTAAATGCAGGATTTACATAAGTACTGCCTCTGCAGTTAGCTCTCAAATTCATCCATCCATTTGTCTGCATATTAAATTAAGCACCCAGCTGAAGGGAAGTTTTTCCCGCCCCCACTCCTACCAAAAAGAAGCCAGATAATAAATGGAGAAGGAATGATCAGATTAGAAAAATCACCCCACCCCCAAAGTTGGAGGGATTGGTTTAGATTTTTTTTTAAAGGCAAAAAACCCAATGTAATGTTTGCATTGTGATGAGATCCTAGTTTAGGGGAAAAGCTACAAAAAAAATTTATGGGACCTTGGGGATATTTTAATAGAAACTGAAAATTAGGTGAAATTAGGGAAATATTAATTTTGTTATGTGTGGTAACAATTACGTAAAAGTCCTATTTTTAGAAGGTTCATACTGAAATATTTACGGGTGAAGCATAAGTTCTACAATCCTTGTCTAAGATTTTAGGCAAATGTTAACTTCTCTAAATGTGATTGGTAAAATGAGATATCCATATCAAATGTGGAGCTATGAAAAGGTTCAGTGTTTTTACTATTAGTAAGACTGAGCACTATTAGTCAAAAATGGGGATACAAAAGGAAATTTAAAAAGCAATGAATGAACTCAACATACAGCTAAAGAAATGAGGCAAACATGAAGTATTATGTCATTAAAGGATCAAGATCGAAGAGAAGCTAAAATAATTTTATGACTAAAAACTGTCTTATTAGAAAAGACAAAGATAGTGACTAATGTCAACATTCAGTGAGAGAACAACAGCCAGTTCGAACACACTAGAAGGATAATGGACTCAAACATGATCTTTCCCTCCAAGAGTAGAGATTATACTAATATTGGTAAATTTCTATTTTTTGACAAAATTATAAGTTTTCGTCCCTTTGAAAAGTTTCTCCTGTGCAGTAGACTAAAGACATCAAATTAAGGGGAAAAAAAGGGGGCCATAAAAGGAGAGAAAACATTTTTTATGGACAAATAAAAGCATAGTAGTAAAGAAAAAATGAACATGAAGCAATATTATTGTCCTTTGGGTTGCTGATCATGAAATCTTTAATAAAAGAGATAAGGTGGGGGAAAGGAAATGAAAGTGAAGGCAAAATGTGGTAACAAATAGTGGTATACATAGAGTATGGATGGGAGGCTTTTAGTCAATCCCAACAATCATCATATAATAGCTTCCTTTTTCTTAAGAAGCCAATTAGATGTTTTTAGGTTCTACAGAAATCTGGGTGCTCCCCTGTTCCAAAAGATAAACTTTTGGATTAACGAAAAGTTAACATCTATAGAACTTTTTACTCCAAATCTCTTTATGTTTCTGTTAGAGAATATAGAAAACCTGGTTCCTCAGTGTCCCAAGGAAGGATATAGATTTCTGCCACAGAGGCGGTAATAAATGGGGTCACAACATCCCTCCCCTTCAAAACAATTATCGGGTGGCTATGTCCATGGAATTTGTCTGGAAGTTTTAGGCCAAGTCCTTCAAGTCCAAATCCATGACTATTTAAGTTATATAGACTCCAGGGTCCTGAATCCTGAGGCTGCTTAGAGCTCAAGGACCTTTGTCAGAGTGTCGGAAGCATCATGGCCAGTATCTAAATATTAGAATTGTTTCAGAGAATAAGCTACCACAAACACATATGGATAACGAATGATATAATGCAAATTTGGGGGAGTCAAGTCTGCCTCTGGGTGAGTGGTCTGGGGAAAGGCTTCATGTAAAGGGGACAGGTTATATCTTAAAGCATGAGAAGAATGTAAACAGATAATCTTGGAACTGGGCAAAGTGTGGAATGGGTTAGGAGCAGCTATCATTTCTAGGCCATGGTAATACTGTTAGAGCAGTGGTCGGCAAACTCATTAGTCAACAGAGCCAAATATCAACAGTACAGTGATTGAAATTTCTTCTGAGGGCCAAATTTTTAAACTTACACTTCTTCTAACGCCACTTCTTCAAAATAGACACACCCAGGCCGTGGTATTTTGTGGAAGAGCCACACTCAAGGGACCAGAGAGCCACATGTGGCCGACCACAGTGTTAGATCAGAGATGGAGACAAGAGTTCAGGGCACATTTGAAAGTTAAAATCATCATAATGATACAGCTGATGCCAGTATAAAACTGAACTTTTATCAATAGGCTTTTAAACACACATAACCATTCCCAGTCTCCTCGGACCATAATGAAAATCAATCTCTTTCCTATCAGAATTCTCAATATATTACAATAAAAAAAGATGCCCATGAACTTCAGATACATCGATGTATTCTATAACATCTATCCATAAACTGGTAGCAACATTTTCAGAAAGACCAATGTTGACCTAAGAAACACACTTTAACGTAACCCATAGCAAAGGTACTAAGAGAGATTAAGATTTCTAAAACTAGAACAACTTTTATATTAAACTAGATGCCCGATGCACGAAATTCATGCATGGTAGTGTCCCTAGGCCTGGCCTGCGATCAAGGTCTTCTGACTGCTGACCTCCTTTCCCCAGCTGCTGGGCCTCCCTTCCCCAGCTGCTGGCTGGAGCCTTGGTGGTCAGTGCATATCATAGCGAGCGACAGAACTCCTTGTCTCCCAGCCGAACTCCCGCAGGGACACTTTGCATATTAGTCTTTTATATATATAAATTTGTACATATTTAGGTCAAGATCAAACATAAGAAAGCATAACATAAATTCTTTACATTGGCTAATGGATGAACATTAAATGCTAGTAGTCTCATTTTTAGGAAAATAAGATTTAGTTATATTTCAAATGTTAAAGTAAGCTTTATTTAAATATGCTTATTTGACAATTGACAAGATAATTGAAATTCATTTATTATACTTTAATTTTGACAGATATTTTAGAAATTATTTTGAAAAACAAAAAATATTTACTTTTATAGTTTCAAAATTTAATTTGCATTTTGAATGAAAATATACTCATTACACATATAAAGTATACATTAATGTATTTTTACTAATGTATACATTGAATACAATCACATTTTATACTTAGCCTTTAAATTATTGAAAATGAAAACCCTATTTTATTTTCCAGTTACAAAAAAAAAAACATAACACTAAACATTTTAAATTTTTATTATGACAGTATATTGGTCAAGTGCATGAATTCATGCACCAATGGGGTCCCTCGTCCTGGTCTGTAGGATCGGGAGAAAACCAGCTCTCCAACATCCCCCAAGGGGTCCCAAATATGAGAGGGTGCAGGCCAGGTGAGGGACACACCGATGCAAGATCGGGGCTGGGGAGGGCTGTGAGAGGTTGGCCAGCAGGTGAGGGCTCCAGGGCGTGTCTGGGTCTCACTAGTCCCGACTGGCCAGACCCTAGCAGCAAGCCAACCTACCAGTCCGAGTGTCTGCCTCTGGTGGTCAGTGCATAGTACAGAGAGTGGTTGAGCGGCCTTATATCATTAACATATTATGCTTTGATTGGTTGAATGGACAACCAGACACAGAATATTAGGCTTTTACTAATAGGATAAGTTATCAAGCTATTGCAAGGGTAACTTCTATGTACAACACACTCAGCACAGAATGTGTTAAGAGATGTAATTTTCTGGCCATTTTATTGAACACCAGATGTTGGATCGATGTGATTATGGTTACAGGGCACAAAATTACCGCCAGGCTAGCGACCAACAGCTCACTGTCCATCTCAATTAGAAGTAGCAACAAGGTTGTTGAAGATCTAGGGCCAGATTTCATATATTACCATCAATCACCCTTAAAAATTAGAATCGCCGAAACTGGTTTGGCTCAATGGATAGAGCATCGGCCTGTGGACTGAAAGGTCCCGGGTTCGATTCTGGTCAAGGGCATGTACCTTGGTTGTGGGCACATCCCCAGTAGGAGGTGTGCAGGAGGCAGCTGACCGATGTTTCTCTCTCATTGATGTTTCTGACTTTCTATTCCTCTCCCTTCCTCTCTGTAAAAAAAAAAAAAATCAATAAAATATATTAAAAAAATAAAAATTAGAACCAAAATTGATGATCCTACTAACTCCAATAGTGCCATGATACACACTGATAAGGGGATGAAATGTCCTTGTTCATATTTCTTTTCTCCCCTGCTCCTCCTCCTCTTTTCTTCTCTCCACAAACGAGCTTGAGTATGAAATGACCTTTAGCTCAATTCTTTAGCTCAAAACTCTAGTACTATTACTTGATTTCTGCTTAAAAAGCACATTTCAATAAGTTCTAATTCTGAGGGCATTTAAAATCTTGCTTCCTAACAATTCCATCAGTTTGGCTAAAAAGAAAACAAAACTTATAAAACTTCAAAAAATATAATTCTGAAATGTTAAAACAATTTCTAGGTTCTAGAATGAAAAAGAAAACACTTATGAAAAGAAATAAAATACCAAGTCTCTGAAGGGTTATTCTCTATCAATCTAACCTACTTTTCATTACCAGCAGTTTTAACGGTGCAGAAGATGCTAACTGAAATATTTCATGGGACCTTCAATTGGTGGGTAACTATGTATTGTTGCTTACATAGACTCAGCTACTTTCTCAATCATCTTCCATTTGGTCTGTCACTCTAAGAGAAAAAAAGGTAATACTATATTTATTAGCTACCTTCTTGGAAACTGCCTCTTATGAGCAGAGGACTCAATTTGGATGTGTATGCTATACAGGTTCTCTCCATCCTCCCCCACCTCCCAGGGGAAGTATAACTCTTGAAACAGACATATGGTATCTCTTGGTCTAAAAATTACTATCAACTCCCACAGAACTATTCAAAGACCTGCCATAAAGGTTTAAGTCAGAATAGTTCTTAAACTCATAAGCCAGGTAAATGAAAAAGAATTTGTTAGGTAAAGAGAAGTACTGCTATAGGATAAATTTTCATGCCCCTGTCCTAAATGATGGCACATTTTTTTTTTTAATGAAATCTTTAAGGGACATACTTAAACAGTACATATTAAATATATCTTAAATTCTCTCACATGGATTTTACATGTAAACATTTTTTTGTTGCTGTTGTTAACAGAATAACTCAATTTTCAGTAATCACCTCTTAGTGGATAGTTAAAAAAAACAAAAACAAACAAAAGTACTGAAATCAGCCCCTCCTTAGGACTAGGTCAGATTCGAAATTCCTTTTGAAAGAAAAAAAGCAATGTCTGGGATGGCTTGTGTTGAGTGTTGGGTTTGAATTCTGGCTCTAACATTGGCTAGTTTTGTGTGGTTGCAGGCAAGTGATTGAGCCTCTGTGAGCCTTATTTGTAAAAAGAAGACACTAATGCCTACCACACTCGGTTGTTGTCAGATTAGAGGAACTATGGGCCCAGCTGGCGAGGCTCGGCGGTGAGCACTGGCCAATGGACCAGAGGTCGCTATTCAATTCCCAGTCAGAGCACATGCCAGGTTATGGGCTCAGTCCCCAGTAGGGGGGGGCGTGCAGGAGGCAGCCAATCAATGAAGCTTCTCTCTCTCTATTCTTCTCCCTTGCTCTCTAAAATCAATAAAAACATTTTTTTGAAAAGATGAAACTATGGGACTGAACGTCAACAATCCAAGCACTTCCATGATCTCCCTTCAGCTGAGCTAGGAAGACTTCTTTCTGGGGGAAAACACAAACGAGGCCCCTCAATCTTCAAAACAGAACGCCAGCTTGGCCACCCGAGCACCTGGTCTCTAAAGCCACAGGGTGATAAATGAGGGCTGCATCTTTTGTCGCTTCATCTGAGAGACTAAATAAAGACATAAAAATATACTGAGAGGTAAAGTCCATTATACAAATATTGCTGACCTAAGGAGTCTAAAGGATAAAAATGACCCTCTGTCGAAGTTCAAAGGCTGTTAGGAAAGTAATCACATCCAAATGATTACCCTACAATACACTTAGGTTTCTCATTCTCTCTTTCTAAATCTGATTGAAGTCTCCACTATGCTTTGATTTGAAACTAATTTAAATTTGATACAACCATTTCATAAAATACAAAGCTCTGAAAAGTATGCACAGTCTGAGGTTGTTAGGGAAACAAGAGTTGAACACTCGCCCTTTTCAATTCCTTTGTCAAATAGGTTTCTGATTCTGATAGCTCTGATTTTGAGTCACCAAGTCAATCTTCAGTTTTATCATTAATATCACTGTGCTTCTGCAGGGTGATTTACATCTTACTAAACAAGTGTGAGGGCCTTAGGGACACAGTATTTACTTTCAAGATATAACTTTTTGCCTTGAAATAATTTCAAACTTACAGAAAAGTTGCAAAAATAGTACAAAGGATTTCTATTTATACTGAATCCAGATTTGCCAATTAACAAATTGTTACATTTGCTTCTCTCTCTCTCTCTCTGCATTGTTTTCTGAACCGTTTGAAAATAAGTTACATGATGCCTCCTTACCCCTAAATATTTAAGTGTGTATTTCCTAAATAGGACATTTACTTATATAAGCACAGTACAATGATCAAAGTCAGAAAATTAACATTGATACAATACTATTATCTACTCTGAAAACTTGTTCTAGCTGGAATAAAATTTAAAAATATATACCAACTAGAGGCCCAGTGCACAAAATTCGTGCATGGGGGACAGGAGATGTCCCTTAGTCCAGCTGGCACCCTCTCCAATCTGGAACCCTTCGAGGGATGTTCGATTGCCAGTGTAGGCCCGATCCTACATCCTTCTCACAATCCAGGACTGCTGGCTCCAAACTGCTCACCTGCCTGCCTCCCTGATTGCCCCTAACCACTTCTGCCTGCCAGCCTGATCACCAGCTAACCACTTCCCTGCCAGCCTAATTGATGCCTAAATGCTCCCCTGCCAGCCTGTTTGCCCCCAACTTCCCTCCTCCGCCAGCCTGGTCCCTCCCAACTTCCCTCCCCTGCTGGCCTGATTGCCCACAACTGCCCTCCCTTGCAGGGCCTGGAACCTCCCAACAGTCCTCCCCTGCTGGCCATCTTGTGATGGCCATCTGTGTCCACATGGGGGCAGGATCTTTGACTACATGGGAGCAGCCCTCTTGTGTGTTGCAGTGATGGTCAATCTGCAAATTACTCTTTTATTAGATAGGATAGAGGCCTGGTGCATGGGTGGGGGCCAGCTGGTTTGCCCTGTAGAGTGTCCCAGATCAGAGTGGGGGTTCCCTTGGGGTGAGGGGTGGCCTGGGCAAGGAGCCTGTGGGGGTTTGCAGCCTGGCCAGGCCCCCCAGTGACCCAAGTGGAGGCCCTGGTATCTGGGATTAATCTATGTCTACAATTGAAACTTTGTAGCTTGGAGCGGAGCCAAGCCTTTGGCTAGCTCCGTGGCGGCAGCCATTTTGGTTTGAAACATTGTAGCCTAGAGAGGAGGCCTAGGCCAGCAATGGTAGGTTGAAAGCTTGGCTTCCTCCATTGCCAGGGAAATCCAAGCCTCTGTTCTCTCCAGCTCAGTGGCTGCCGCCATTTCTGTATCTTTTATAATTGAAACTTTGTAACATTGAATGGAGGCCTAGGCAGGCAACAGCAGGTGGAAAGCTTGGCTTCCTCTGTTGCCTGGGAAACCCAAGCCTTCCTCCTGCTCTCAGTGGTGGCAGCCATCTTGGTTGGGGTTTATTTACATAATCTGTTCCTGACTGGCTGGTGGGCATGGCTGTGGGTGTGGCTTGTAAGTGTGGCAAAGGTATGGTCAAATTTGCATATTACTCTTTTATTAGATAGGATTATTTTTGCAAAATCTCTGACCAAGGAATTTTAGGTCAGGGGCTGACAAACTATAGCCTGTGGGCTATTTTCATTTAAAAAATTTATTTCTTTATTTAAACCTCACCCAAGGGAATGTTTTTTACTGATTTGAGAGACAGATAGAGAGAGAGAGAGAAAGAGAGAGAGAGGGAGAGAGAGACAGACAGACAGATAGATGGGCAGACATGGATTAGTTGCCTCCTATACATGTCCCAACTGATGATCAAAACCACAACCTAGGTGTGTGCCCTGAAAGGGAATCGAACCACAATCTTTTGGTGTACAGGACAACATGCCAGCTAACCAAACCACCCAGCCAGGGCTGTGGGCTCTTCTTAAAGTTTTATTGGAAATACCCACGCTCATTTGCTTGTCTGTTGTCTCTGGCTACTTTGGAAGTTAGAACAGCTGAGCTGAGTAACTGTGACAGTGATTGGCCCACAAAGTCTAAAATATTTAATATAATCTTACTAACTAATGTCACTCCGATAAATTAATTCAAAGTGTGCCAAACCATGACTAAAAAATAAACATGCATGAATATACACACACTGACATTATAGATTTCTTTACAACACATACAAATTGCAAAAAGTCTAAATGTTCATCAATGAGTGGTTAAATTATGATATAGTGAATTGCGATGCAGACATAAAAACAATGACACATGTATATGGAGACAGAAGGATAAACATACTCCGTGAACACTGTGTATGCTTAGATTTACAAAGTTCTTCCACCAAGTTAATAGTGGTTTCTCCGAGTAGTGAGCTTATGGTTGACTTTTGCAATTTTCTTTATAGCTTTCTGAAGTTTTCTTTAATTGGGCAAAAAAATATATAGCTCATGACGTTTTCCGAACATATATCACTTCTATCTTATAGAAACTGACAATTTTGTTAGAATATGCAGGTTTCCTCAAATTTAACAAATAAAATAGCATCACAAAAATTAAATCTCTATTTCATGATACCTACTTCCTTATGCACAATGGTTTCCTACTTAGACTTCTAACAATATTCTCAGTGTTGCTCAATTTATGAAAGAGAATTCACACATAAATCATTTGGAAAACAAGCCATCTGTCCATACTCTAAGGTCACTTGATAATCTTTAAAAAAATATAATAAATTACCCAGAAGGAGTCTTATTTGCAATGATGACTAATAAAACCTTATCTCCTCCAATAGAGCATACTGTTTGTATAAAACAGCTTTCAAATATAACCACCTATTTATTTAGTACAATCCAATATCAATGTAAATCAACATGCTTACAAATGGAAAACACAGCTGTCCCCCAATCTATTGTAAGCTCTTTTCATGTTCAATACTTACGTGGAGAAATACTCAATAGCTCATGGAAAAAGACTGATTTGTGTTGTTGCTGCTCTTTCCACTTGTCTATTTGAAGATAAAAATGTCCTCCTAGTTTTACTTTAGCCTGTTAATTTTAAAGTTCCTTCGATTACTTCACATCCTATCCTATATAATAAAAGGCTAATATGTAAATATAAAGAACAGCGGAATAACCAACCGGTCACTATGATGTGTGCTGACCACCATGGAGCGCATGCAGAAAATGGCAGGCATCAGCAGAAGAGTGGGAAACATGGTGGGTGTTGGCCGAGGTGGGATAGTGAAGCAGGTGAGCGGGGCAGCCAGACCAAGGTTGGGTGCCAGTCGCTGGAATCAGGGTGAGCTTCTGGTGGTTATTGAAAATTCTTTGTTCCCATGTGCCATGGTCCTGCCTAGCACTCACACCTGCCAACACTTATGCCGCCACTCGCACCCACTGCTAGTACTGGCCCTGATTGCTCAGTGCTGTCAGTGGGTGCCGGCAGTGGCTGCTGGCCCCCATCGCCCCTCAGGGCTTCTCCACCTCCCCTGCTCCTGAGGGGTAATTGGGGCTGCAGCAGCCTCTTGCACCCATTGACACAGCTGGTCCTGCTCACATCTGCAGCTGGCACCGGAGCTGCCACTCACACCTGCTGCTGGTCTCAAATGCTTGGTGCCACCAGTCAGTGCGAGTGGTGGCAGCCAGCCGCAATTGCCCTGAGGGCTTCTTCACCCTGCTACTGAGGGGCGATCAGGGCAGCAGCCTCCACTTGCACCCACTTATAGTGCTGGCCCCAACTGCTCTGCAACGTCAGTGTGGAGGGGCAGGGCTGCTGGCAGACAGGGGACTGGGAGCCGTGCCAGGAGGGGCCAAGTCCCGCGCCTGTGCCCACCACAGCCTCACGGCCCACAGTGCCTTTCAAAGTGCATGAATTCGTGCACTGGACCCTTAATTTACTATAATAAAATGCAAAGGTGAGTGCTGCATGAACTACTTCCTAAATGTTCTAAATCTATGTTAATTACAAATACCTACATTTTTTTCTATGCTATGACATTCTTTATTCCTAAGAAGTTCTCAGTTTATTTTAAACCTTTCTGAAAATGTTTGTTCACACTTCATACTCAGCTGAAATAGACAGCAGCTAGTTAATCTCTATCCTTCTTATAAAAGTCCTTAATAAACTTGCTGATGTTCTTAAAAATCACTATTTGGCCCTCTTGTCTTTATAAAAAACAAACAACAACAAAAAAACTCATACTATCCCATGATTGAGGAAACTATTCCATTCCTCTGTCCTCTACCTTGTTACAGGAAGGATTTAAAAGGAAGCGGGAGCAGGGGATTTATAGAATATAAAAAACATCAATACCACTAAAAACACAGGAGTGTGGCATTTAGGTCTAGTTTAATAAGCTACTATGTGCCAGATACTGTGCTAAGTGTTTTATAGAATTATTATCTCCACTTCAGAGATTATGAAATAATTTGTTCATAGGCACGAAACTAGTAGAAGAACCTGGATTTGAACCTACTATTCATGGAGATGACACAGTAATTAAGAACACCAGTTCTGGAGTCACACTGCCTGGGTTTGCAGGCTGTCTTTATGACCTGCTAACTGGGTGATTGGAGTACGCTACTTTGTGTCTCAGTTTCCTTCTATACACTAGTAAAATGGAGATGGTAATGAAAGTTGTGCCTGTTTCCAGGGGGTTGCCATGAGAATCAAACGGTTAGTGCATATAAAGTCTTAAAACCATGACTGCCACAGCGAAATTGCTGTCTTGTTGCTTCTACCTTCCACTGGCCTGAAGACACGTGAGCAGGAGCTGTACACTACTGCAGGATCCCCAATGACACCTCTCCAACATCTTCCTAAATTGCTTATTTCCTAGTTCTGCATCCTGTGTCTGGGTGTCTGACTCAGAAAATGAGCTATTTGGCTAAGTGGGTTTCTGTGGGAAGGTGCTGCTGTGCCTTGAACAGGATGTTTTTGTTCATGACAAAGAATGCACTAAGTAAATCAGTCTTACTTGCATCACGGAGTACTGGAGGGTCCTAAGAAACAGAATCCAAAACAATGTTTAAGTTTTATTAATATGACTTCCTTAGCTAGTTGTCAAAAGCTCTTTTAAAAGAATATTTAGAATCTTACTACTTCATTGTAAAAGCTTCTGTTTCTTTTTGTTGTTAATCTTCCCCTGAGGATCTTTTCCCTTTGATGAGAGAGAGTGGAAAGGATGGGAGAGAGACAAAGGGAAACTCAGCCTGAGAGAGCCACACCAATTGGCTGCCCCCTGCACACGCCCACACGCCCTGATCAGGGCTGGGGATCAAGTCTGCAACCAAAGTATGGGCCCTCGCCCGGAATCAAACCCAGGGGCCTCCCGTCCACGGACTGACCTCTATCCACTGAGGCCAGCCAGCGAGGGCCCCATCGGTTTCTCTTTATTCTCTTTCAAAAGAGATCTGAAAATAGAGCATGTATCCATAATAAAATGTTCGACTTACTAGATGTTAAAACTTCATATTAACAGCACTGAAAACATATTTAAAAAAACACAGTAGAGCAAAGCAGCACAAGAGAAAATTCCATCTCTGGACTGATCTTTGATAATCACTGTGTCTCCAACCCAACACGTCCAGAATGAGACCATTCTCTTCTTGCTCCAGTCTTTCTGACTTCTTCTCTCACTCTCCAAACCTCCTGCATTCCAGTTGTGTTGACTTTGTATGGGTTCTATTTTCCATTTTCATGGCCAACAATCTGGTTTTGACTCTTACTTCCCCTCACCTCTACTATTTCAAGTCTTTCCCTTGTCAAATCATACTGACTTTACCCATCTTCTACTAGATTGGGTAAACATATTACTTACTAGGGGCCCAGTGAATGAATTCATGCACCTTGAAAGAACTGTGGGCCATGAGGCTGAGGTGGCACAGGGGCAGGTCTCAGCCCATCTCCACATCCCCGCCTGGCCCGTTCCGCTGAGTCCTGTCTGCCGGCAGCCCCAGCCCTGCTCACACCTGCTGACAGCACGGAGCGATTGGGTCAGCACCAGCAGTGGGTGTCAGCGGCAGCTGCCCTGATCACCCCTTAGGAGCAGGGGAGGTGGAGAAGCCCTCAGGGGCAATTGGGGCCAGCAGCTGGTGCTTGCACTGGCTGATGGCGTCCAGTGATTGGGGCTGGCGCCAGCAGGTGCAAATTGTGGCTCTGGTGCCAGCTGTGGGTGTGAGGAGGGTTGGTGCCAGGAGCAGGTGCAAGCAATGGGGCAGGACTACAGCATGCAGGAGCAAAGAATTTTCAGTAACCACCAGAGGCTTGCCTGATGACAGCGACCAGCACCCCGCGTTGGTCTGGTGCCCCCGCTCACCTGCTCCACCATCTTGCTGTGGCTGCCAATTCCTGCCATGTTCCGCATTCGCCCCATGGTGGTCAGTGCACATCTTAGTGACCAACTGTTTGATTATTCCACCTTTCAGTCTATTTGCATTTTAGGGTTTTATATATGTAGATTACCTACTATCTGCTGGGTACTGACATTTTAATACACAGAATCTCATTTATTCCTTATACAACCATGTAAGCATTTTTAGTCCCATTTTATAGAGGAATAAAGTACTGTACTTGTGGATGAGATGGGTGTGGGGATGTTAACTAAGTTCATGCTGCCAAGAAGTAATGTAGCTAAGACTCAAACTTCAGAGTCACATCTGTTTAAAGACAGAGTATGATGAGGTCACTGCATTTCATAAACCTCCATTATTTCTACTATCTTGAAGTAACAGCCCAACTTCTTAGCCTGGCTCTTAGGTACTTCCATAACATGGTCCATTCTTGTTTTACATAGTCTTCTACACTACGGTATTCTTTAATCAACATGGACAACATACTGTATCCTAAACATACTCATATATTTTCCCTTTTTTGGGGGGGTTTATACCATGCCCTACACCTTCTTACCATCTCAAAATCATACATGTACTATGAAGGCTTGGCTCCTTAACATATTCTTTCCTGATTTTCCCAAAAGGATGTTATCCCCTTCTCCTTCCTACCCTTACTGGAACCTCATAGTACTGTATTCTGAAACTCACTTACAGCAATCATATGCTAATAGTAACACTGAGGAGCTCACTGTACTTTTGATATTTTCCCCTCACTGCTTATCTCCCTTGAAGGAAAGGACCATATCACACTGCCTTATTCCTCACAATAAGTTTCTTCCTTCTCATATTCACAGTGCCTTACTGGTTTAATATAGAGAATTGATGTTTCTATATTTTAACCTAAGCTCCTACTCTTTACACAGTATTTCAAAATCATACTGAATACACTTAGAAAATATGAGACAGGAAACAGCATTCCTCATTTTTAATCAAGATAAACTTCAAGAGTAGAAATACTGAGTAGGATTTACTACTAAAGCTCAAAAGCATTTAGTTTAAGAAGCCAAATTATAGAACATTATATGTGGTTAAAATTTATTGAGTCCCTACTGTATTTGCAAATATTATCAAAGTGAACTAAACCAGAGTTTTCATAAAAACTGACATTTTCAAAAAAGCTTTATTTGCTTTAATCTTTCTCTTCCTTTGATAAGATTAAGACTGTAAATGGCAAATGGTTAAAGAGAAGGACCAGAATGCTATCTGCAAGGCATCTGGCCTTCGACAAACATTCCAAATGCCAAATGTATTTATAAATTTCCGTGTCTCAGATGTTCTTCCTTGAAATCAAAAGTCCTCTAGGGAGCTCTTTTAGACTCTTTGTATGTACAGTCAACAATTCATAGATAGATATGGACAGATATTCAGTAAGACTTCTAAAACTCTCCATAGCTAAAAGGGAAGTAAAATTTTAGATCATAGTTACTTTATTTAGGCTACATTAAACTACACACATAGTTTAATAGCATCATTAAAAACATCAAAAGAATTAACATAATTCATGGATTGTGATTAGCATCATAATAATGTACCACATTTATAAACTAAAATCCTCACTCCAAAGACCTTTGTTTTTTAACAAAGGGAATATTGAGCAGTAAATTTCATTCTGTGGACTTCCTCAACCTAAATATTTGTATTTGGTTAAAACATTTATCAGAAATAGCTTTCAGGGAGAAAGCAGACAGCTATGTGACTAAGCCTCACTGAAACCTGAATGTCTGAAAGAAAAAGGGTTGAGGGTAAATTGAGCTCATGCCCGACAATCAACTTCAGTCTTCCCAGAAACATTCATTCAATACCCACTAAATGCCAAGTACTGTGAGTCAAAACAATCATGGCATATGCTGAAAAGGAAAATTTTGGTGGAAGTAACACCGATCAACTGTCATACAATTATAAATGTGAATTCCCAACTGTGGTAAAGTATTAGCGAAGAGCTTTATGCTCACTAGGGAAAATGATGGTTGGTGAGTCAGTTAAGATCTGATGAAACAGAAAACACTGGAGCATTAGAAACAGAGGGACTCGAAAACAGGGAAATGGCTACTCAGTGATAGCACTGAGAACCAAACAGGGGACAGGGAAGTAACTCAGATGTTAGAAACAGTCAGAAGTCACACCCAGCCTTGGGCTGGAAGGGCAGAGGGAGGACATGTATCAGCAGGGGCCAGGGCTGGAGCATCAGGAAGAAGCTGCACGCATGGTGGGATGGTCCTGTGAGAAGCATGGAGCCATGAAGGAGAAAGACTGGCTGCCAGACTTGTTGTCCAAGGCAGAGGAGAAAATGAAGACTACCCTGTTTCCTAGTCCATTTCTCACCAAAGCTTCCTGGTGGTCAAACCTAGCTGAAAGTCAGCTGAAAGTGAAGCCCTGGAAATATAACCAGTAGAGGTAAGTCTTCTCTTAACAGAGTGCAGGGGAAGGGCCCAAGAATGTTTGAGGGAAGCAAGCTAAGGCCTAGTATAAGCAGAGGTCTGAAGAATAGGGGGAGGTATAGGTATGCATGTGGAGAAATGTGCTGGGGGAAGGAGGCCCGTGCACAAGGGCTATGCAGGGACAGAGTATGGCATGTATGAAGGAGTGGAAGATGGCCAGCCCAGCTAATGCAGAATGGAGGGTAAGGTAAGGCGGGAGACATAGGGACCAGCCAGAGGCGGCTTTGTAGGTCACGTCACATCAAGGAATCTGTCTTTATTCTAGGAGCTACTGAAACCATTGAGATTTAAGGAGGCAGCTGATAGAATCAGATTTGTATTTCAAAATAATCATTTATCCTTCTCCCACCTCCCAAGACATTCTAACGACGACAATGTGCCAGAAATTCTACTAGATACAGGACACACATATAAAAAGAATATAGCATATATGTGCCCCTGTGAGGTCTACCAGCAAGTATGTAGTGTGCAGTATTATTAAAGACATTTTAAGTATCCTTCTTTTAGCATTTATCATCTGATTATCATGGGGAATGTGAAATTTATCTTCACAGATTTATCTCATTGCTCAGTAAATTTGTTGATCATCCTACCGTTTCACTTTTTGCAAATATATGCTTCCATTAATCATTCACCCACCTTTGTCACTAATTTTTTTCCATCCATTTATCTTTATATGGCTATCTCACTTCCAAGGTAAATTTAGTGCTTCTTCCCCACCTGATTCAACTGTTATAAATTTCCTGCATTATAGAAACCTGAAATGCACAAATAACTCTCTCTGAGAAGAATTTCATGGATTTTAAATAAGTATATTCATTTTGTGACAACTACTCTCATAAAAAATTGAATCATTCAGGATATTACTCCTGGTCAAGTTTGTTGTTTTCCCAAATTCTAAAGACAGATCTATCAGGTGATTTGGGAAACTTTGCTATGGATCTTCATCAAAAGCTTTCTGAAAGCTGAAAATGCATTCACTATTTCCATTTCTTCTACAAGCTTGTTTAAAGCATCTTCATATTAGACAGGAAGGATTTCCCTATATTATATATTCTCCTCATCCGTTTGCCATTTTTCCCTCTTTTCAGCTGCGCTAACCTTTGCTCTGGAGTAAAGAGAGACTCACTGGGCTCTATCAGACAGAATACCTCTGAATCAGGCTCAGTCTTGGGCAACTGAACATGGCTAATCTTACGATGAAGGTCCTTCTATTTAAATCCTGTGTCCCCTGAGTTTCAGGGCTCTCCCAGACTCTGTTCTAAAATGATTCCACTGTCACCACTCCCAAACTGTCTCCTAATTATCAGAATACCATTCATACCCCACTCCCGGTACCAAAAAAAAAAAAAAAGAATACCATTCATAGTCCAGTTTTTGTTAGCAGCAGTAGAATTTAAAGGAACGAATAAAGATACTACAAGCAGAAGACTATGGCTCTTTGTATACGGCAAATATATGTCAGACTCTAGAGATTATGTCCTCAAACAGCTCTTTAATTGTAAGAGTGTGCTTAAAAAAAACTGAAGGAAGCCTAATATAAACTATTTCTCTTTCAGAATCAGATCCTTTCAAAAATGAGGGAAGCCTGAGTGGAGAGAAAGAAAGGTACCACCAGAGTCTAACAAAAAGATAAAACCCAGTCCCAACTGGTTTGGCTCAGTGGGTAGAGCATAGGCCTGAGGACAGAAGGGTCCCAGTTTCAATTCCAGTAAAGGGCACACGCCCAGGTTGCTGGCTTGGTCGCTGGTAGGGGATGTGCAAAAGGCGGCTGATCAATGGTTCTCTCTCATCATTGATGTTTCTCTCTCTCCCTCTCTCTTCCTCTCTGAAAGCAATAAAAAAATATTTTTTAAAAAAGGTAAAGTATAGATTCTAGGAGATGAATTCTGACTTCATAATTTTGGGTACAGCTGACCCTACTTAAAGCCCTTCGCAGGGGACGCTTTCCCCATCCTCACATGGGAGGCTGTGCTGTGAGATTCTTTCCCCTTCCCCACGTGGGAGTCTGTACTTGTTCTTCAATAAATTTCCACCTTTGCTATAAGAAAACAAAAAAAATAAAGCCCTTAGCAGTTGCCAGCTGAAGTTGCCAATTGCTAATTGCCAACTAGAAGTTGCCAACTGATACTTTATAACCCTCTGAAAACAATATACTCATTCTAATTAAGAGTTCCAAATTACCATTTAGAAATTCTCCCCAATTGTTAGCTGACTGCCCTTCAGGGATTTATTACTTCTCATTTTTCAGGAAGGTCTGATATATCATGACATCTAATGCCTTTCACCACAATTCCCTCTGGTACCTGCATATTAAGCTACATAAACCTGAAGTGCTTCTGTTTCTATTTATACTGAACACATGCGCGTCCCAGCATCTCTTCTGCCCATCCACTGTGTACTACATCCCAAGGATACTTTTCTAATTCTGTCTTCATTTCAGAACAGGAAGTCCACATTCTTCCTTCTTCTTTGATAGTAACATATTTATGCCAATGTACTGACTTAACAGTTATTTGGATTTTTAATATTCTGTCTCTAATCACAGAAAGAACGACTAGTCTCTTATAAAGGACAATTGCTTTCAAATGTCTGAATGCAGAGGGAGTAGGGTCAGGATAAAATGAAGATTAAAAAGCTTGTTTTCAAACTTAAACTCATTTCACCTATTTATTTAAAATGGAGAACAAGGAGAGAGCTAGACAGAACAGCTGAGTGCCAGCTGGCCCCAAGGCCTTTCCCACTACCTCAGAACTCCCAGATTCAGAGGAAAGTAGCACTCAGCATCTCTCTATTTAAAACCGTGTGTGTTCATGTGATATTTATATGATCTGTTTGTTTTAGTATTCACACGATTATGTATGCTTTAATATGTCAGATTAATTTACTGTGAATTTTATTTGATGAGCACTATGAGTTTTATTTGATAAGCACTATAAATTCTAGAGATATATAGGTGTCTGTAGAGTTTCCAACTGAAATAGTAATCATTGCCTGAAATGAACATTTAAAAAAATCTGAACCTGAAATTTATTCATCAGTGAAAGGGAAGCAAATTATAATCACCAAACCTGTATATCGCTATAGAATGAAAATAAACTTGCCTTGTCTCTTTTAATAAAGATGAACATATTTTTAGTAATGACTTTGTCATCTCTTGCAAGACAATTCTCCAATGTTTGTTTAAACCTAAAACCTAACTTATTTGCACCTCAGCTATCACATTTAATGGGATTCTCATGAGGAATCTTTGCTTATTATTTTTAAAGAATAAACATAAGTACCTCATTTATTCTAAGAGCTCTTTTATTTTGCAAGAGAAATAAGCAAGGCAGTGACCGAGTGTCTGATTTTGCCCCAAACTTGGCTTGGATTTCTAATAAAGTAGGCTTTATGCAAACTCTTTGTTAAATTATTATTTTCGATATTCCCTGATACCCAATTTAAGAAGAAAAAAAATCCGCTTACAAACAATCATCAAATAGATTTAAATTTTTTCTTGTAAGACTGTGGACTGACCAGCTAAAAGGTATTCATAACCCTTTTCTCTTAACTTCTATTTCTACAAAGGCTGAAAAACAAAAATGAGTCCCCATACTTCCTTGCTGGCAGTAGAGACCATATGACTTAGTTCTAACCAATGAAATGTAAGTCAAAATCCTTGGGTGAAGCTTCCAGTAAAGAATTTTGGAAGGACTGCCAAAATCGGTTTGGCTCAGTGAATAGAGTATCAGCCTGTGGACTGAAAGGTCCTGGGTTCGATTCCGGTCAAGGGCATGTACCTTGGCTACAGGCACATCCCCAGTAGGGGGTGTGCAAGAGGCAGCTGATCGATGTTTCTCTCTCATCAACATTTCTGACTTTCTATCCCTCTCCCTTCCTCTCCGTAAAAAATCAATAAAATATATATTTAAAAAAAAAAGAATTTTAGAAGGATAAAACCTGACTGACATGTGCCTCTGGCATGCCTTATATCCCATCCTTTTTCTTGAAAGGTGGGTACTTAGGGGCACACTAGATAATTTGCAACCAAGAGAATAAAACCCTCATGCTAAGGATGATGGATGAGGAAGCCAGTAAGAACCAGATCCTTGATTATATACTAAGTACGAGCTTATCGCATAAGATAAGAAAGTCTCTTTTTTTACGTAAGCCACATTCATTAGATTTGCTAATATTTCCAGCTAATGCATTACAACTGTTCCATCTCCACCCCCAACATTTGTGTAAGTACTACAAATCTAAAGCATACCATCTGTTATTGATCTTCCCTATTAATGGCCTGATAAGGTACAGTATAATGCTTTAAAAACTCAAAGCTATATTTAAAATGTGAAAGATATTAAGTTTCTTTCATTCTGCACATTAAAATTAGTGACTGAGTAAATTTTAACATTTAAAAAAATTAATTTAAACCTGAAGATTGTATATATAAAAATAGCTTCCAAAATCATTGAGTACTTTAGCATACTTGTTTTTAATGATACATTTTCCATCCAAATTTATAATATATTACAAATTTTCAAATCCTATCCTACATCTTATGTAGTCTTGAAGAGCACTCTAATTCTCCTCCCTAGTTATTAAATTCAGACATATGTAATTTAATGCCTGAAGACACTTAACTGTTGTTGACATTTTTGACACCAGATGTAATTAGTAACCTAGAATTATTTTTCCAAAACTAGCTATGACATATGCTAAGATCTAAAATTATGACTCAAGATTGAAGTCTTACTAATTTTTGTTATAAAATATTAAAGCTGTCTAATCTGATATAAGCGAAACTGAAAATGCCAATGGCAATGGCAAGTTATGACTATTTCATACCCAGACAAACAATACTGCTTTTTCATGTATTTTTTATATTTCAGAACTGTAAAGCTGGTTATTTTATTCCTCTGGGAAGCTGCTTCAAATTGACTGAGATGTAACTTAAAGTTAAGGCATGCACAGCCACCAAAAAGGGGGAGAATTTCCTAAAAACCACTATTTTGACCATGTCATTTTCATGTTCAAAATCTTCAATAACTCCCCAAAACGTTCATAAATTAAAACTCTGTGGGTCAGCCCATCCTCTTTCCAGCTTTAATTCCCCCTATATTCCTACCCTGATCAAAATTACTCTAGGTATTCCAAAATAATTTCACACTGCTCAATATAAGGATATACACAACAGTTATTACATAGAGACACAGAGGTTACCAAGAGCTCAATGTGATATTAATAGCTAAAATTCTAAGTTATTAAATACATCTTTAAAGAATACATCTATAATTTCTGCAAAAAAAACTATTGATGTGTTAAATAGATCTAATATTTAAAAAACCTAGAAGTAACCCAGAGAAGTTTGGGAAGTCAAAGAAGCAATCTGGAGTTTTATTATTACCAAATGCATAATATTTCAATATATGCTTAGTATATAAACTAACTATTCTTAAAAATCAAGAAAGGCTATATATTCTTTGATGGCTTAAATTATTTTTCAACTTCAGACATGAAATCCTGGGATTTTACTTCCAATCCAAAACTTCATGGCCTTAATAAAGCAATTTTGTAGACAACATTTTGATAAATGCCCTAAATCTTTAATAAACTACTAGATTTATGCAAATTCCAAGAAATGTATCATAATTCTTATTAAAACTTCTATGGGAAACATTCAGAAATACCAACTCAAATTTGGAAAACAATTAGTGACAATCTTTATTTAAGAACTCAAAGAACCCAACAAGTCCAAATTAAAACATGTTGAGTATGAAGCAATTTTTGTTCTTTTTTAATTCCAGTGTTTAAAATATTTTAAAAGACTATTTCCCCCCCCGCCCAAAGTTTTACAACTTAGGTGACAATTCTTTTTGAGATATCAAAAAAGAAACCAGAACAGTAAGTCCTTCACACACTAAAGTATATCCCAAATCCATTCTTTCCATTTCCTCAGCTCCCGTTTCCTGAATGCCTCCCCCTGAATGCCCCCTGACCTCCCTGAGGTTTACTCTCATCCTCTTACAATCCTTTCTGTATACAAGAAGAACACTTAAAAAAAAAAAAAGTACACAAGATTTTGTCACTCCCTATCTTAAAACTATCCCATCACAAAGAATAAAATCCAAAATCCTTGCCATGCCCTATATGAATAAGAATGACTCCACCTCACTTACGGCTAGACTACCTTCTTTATGTTAGTTAAACATACCTGCCTTCACTTCTGTACTGAAGGGAAATTAGTCAGGCTAGATATCTTATTCAAGCAAGCAATCTGAACACTATAGTTTTATGTGATCCATTTCATTACTGATGTTGTATTATAAAAAGATGAATAAAAGCTGTTCATAATTATTTGCACATGACCAAAAATAACTAAGAATTTAGAAATATTAATAAAAGCATGCTTATAGAATACAAACTTTATACAGATGTAAAACTATGCAAATAAATTTTACCGTCTTAATAGAACTCCTTTGTTTTTCTTCCCAAACACCACTGCTCAACTCAAGTGTGCAATGAATATTTGCCTCTCTGTCATAGGATCCAAAAATGAGTAACCTGCAATATAAAAATAAAACAAGATTATTGTACCAATTATGTACATTAAAATTTTGCTTTCAAATCATTATACCAAGAAGTAATAAATTACGCTGTTACTATTATAAATTTGATAACAGAAAAAATTAAATCAAATACTTGGTATACCCTCTAGTGGAAAAGTGAAGTAAAGTTAAAATTAGGTGACATTCCAGGACAAGTTATTTTTCAGCAGCTAAATCAAACAAAGTAATTTTTATGAATAAGATATAATACAAATAGTTGCTTGTGAACACACACACACACACACCCCTACCTCCATCTACTAATATGACCGAATTTATTTTATATTTCTGTAAGCCCATTTCTTCCTTTGAACAATTCAGGGGAAATATAGTACTTAATTCTTAGAGCCACTGTAAGAGTAAAAGAAAATAATGCATACAAGACATTTAGCATAGTACCGAGCAAACAGTAAGAGCTCAATAAATGTTATTTCTATTAATTTGAAAACAAAGGAATAACTGCATTACCTAATTTTACTGCTTAATATTCAGATTTCAAAAGGAAATCCCAGGTCCAGTCTTGAGATCATATTAGGCAGTTTTTATTATTGGAGGAAAAAATGTTACCTACATGTCCAACAACTTCTATATCTTCTAAATCAGAACCTGAGTCTGACAATATGTTTTAGTAGTAAGCTTGAGAAGAGCTTTAGCTGTTAATCAGCATCTTGATTACCACTCCATTACTTTACCTCTACATGAATATCATGGGGAAAGGAGTGAGATGATGAAAGAAAAATGGATAAAACACATCAGAGCAATATGAGAAAATTGTTTCCTAAGGTTGAGACCTCAAGCAAATCATGTTTGTGCCTCACCAACTGGCAACAAAATCATGGAAAAAAGAAATCCATAAATTTAAATAAATTTTAATCTTAAAAGGAAATTTAAGCAGTACTCAACAACCTACTGTCAAAAACATAAGATTCAGAATTATAAAATACTAAGTTTAGGAAAAGGAGAATTTTCATTTATCAAAGCTTTGCTGCCACCATCTGTTCAAAAGCGCAAACTACCTAGGTAAGGGCCTTGACTATTGTGCAGAGAAAGCTTATGCACCAGCTAGTGGTTTCTGAATTTCCAATAGATATTAAATCTTCAGGATTCAGGAACAAGAAAACACAATTCTTGGATTGTGCAATAGTTCTTTGGATTAGACAATGGTTTCTTAAGATAGGACATAAAAAAAAAAACAGATAAATGGGACATCACTGAAATTCATTGTTTCGTGCTTCAAAGGATACCACCAACCCACACAGAGAGAAGATCCTGTGGACCTGTGTCCTTGTTCAGGATCTGAAGTCTCAATGAAGAATTTATAGCAATGCATTCTGAAGACCATCAAGCTAGATCTGGAAGGGCTGCAGCCCTCTGAATATGCAGTCATTGGGGGTGAAAAGGAGGGGCGCAGGCGGACAGGCTCCTCTGTGCTGAGGTCAGTGGCTGACTGATTGGGATGTAATCTCTGCGTAAAAAATTGAGGTGCTCTAAATGAGAGGCAAGTCATTGCCATGCCCCGCAGATACTGCTCCCATCAGAGAAAAAAAAATTCCCCCAGAAGCTCATATCCTTCTATTTTTAAAAGGAAACTGAGCTCCATCATAATCTTATGAGACCAACATCATATATATGGTCCATTGTTGACCAAAATGTCACTATGCAGCATATGACTGTACAGTACTTGACCATATACCCTCAATCTTGTGTACTGTAGAGAAGACTTCAAAAAATCCCAAATTCCTTTTAGTAAGTATGTTTTTGTACCTGTAATAGAGCAATTCTGCAACTATGTGAGATGTTATTACAGAACTGAGCAAATGAGTACAAGTGCTGACATTATTGGAGCCAGGGTTTAGGGGACATAAAAATATGAGAGGAAGAAAGAACTAAGGCAAGGAACAACTGTAGGATAAGCTAGAATTGGAAGTATTGAGTGAACTTATGATTTCTAAATTGTGTATGTGTATGCATATATGTGTGTCTATACATGTATGTATTTCACAACTCTGCCTGCTGAAGGGACCTCTGAGTAGATGAAGTAGCAGTAAACAACACAACACCCAGGTCTTGATTTTTAATATCATTCTCTATTAAAAAGAACCAGGGCTCTTTAGTAAAATAGCTGATTCTAGGACTATGGCAAAGATACAAATAAACCTGGAACAGCTTGTTATACTAGAAAGTAACGAAGAGCTATAAAACAAAACAAAACAAAACAAAACAACAAAGACAGGTTCATGTCACAAGCACACTGAGTCAAGTTTGAAGTGGTTCCTAGTGGCCAAATTGGGAACAATTCACGACAAAACAATTAAGAATGGTAAAGAATTATAATCTTTGAAAAACATAGGAATCTATGAGTCTGTGCCGACAATAGATAATTGGGGAATAAGGTAAGGACTCTTGGTAATAGAGTAGAATGTCAACTGCTGTAGTTTATTTGTGTTACGATTAAACATTTTCTTAAAGTGATGTATTTTTGGAACCCAGTAAAATAAAACAGGCATTCCAAAAGCTGTGAGAAAATACAGGCTTTGGAAGAGTGTAAGTGTGACTCAGAGAAGAAGTGACCTTAATTAGAATCTTCTATCTATAATTAGGACAGGCCAGATCCTAAATATACCACTTTAGAGTACAGAACTCTCACACCACAACACCATATAGGCTTTGCTTTCACTGACTATAATCTTTGTTTTAAAAATATATCTGGTTGGTAAAACCAGCCAAAGAAAAACAAGAAAATGTATTCATTACTTCATTGTCTTTTACATAAAGATTATGTGGCATGCCGAAACAGGTTTGGCTCAGTGGATAGAGCGTCAGACTGTGGACTGAAAGGTCCTGGGTTCGATTCCGGTCAAGGGCATGTACCTTGGCTGCGGGCACATCCCTAGTAGGGGGTGTGCAAGAGGCAGCTGATCGATGTCTCTCTCTCATTGATGTTTCTGACTCTCTATCCCTCTCCCTTCCTCTCTGTAAAAAATCAATAAAATATATTAAAAAAAAAATTACGTGGCAAATCCCTCCTAGAATTTGAGACCAAATTCCTTTTCCCTACAGAACACGCAGTTTGTCAGAAAATGAGGGCTAAGTTATCCGTTAAGGTTCCTCTGCTGCCAGAAAACTGATCTGCTCCTCTCTGTCTGTTTTAATGTGTCTTTTCTACTTCACTGCACAGGGGCATTTGTTTTCTTCGCAAAATACTTCAAACCCTTTTATGACTAGAAATTACAAATTTAAAAATAGTTGTAACAATATGATTGTAACACTAATGTACAATAATTAAATCTTCTGATAGAAGCACTACAAATACATAAACTGAGGTCACTGGGAACTTTAAAAATCAACTTTAGTTTAATGCAAAAAAAAAACAACACGCAGTTAGAACCATTTTTTACAAACAAAATTGTGTTTCCACACCCAAACTTGTAATTGGGAAGTTCAAAACTCTACTTCAGATAATTAAAGAACCTCTCTTTACAGTCTTTAATAAAATTAAAGTTAATAAAATTCAAATTCCAGTTCTCACAACCAATTACGCAAAAAGAACAGGTTTGTCTAAAGATTTGTTTTCCTCTTGGTAAACATTACAATGATTACATTAAGGTATAATAATAGAAGCTACAGCTACTGACGGCCTTCTATATGGTAGCCCCTGTGGTTTATTTACCTATTCTGAGCACAATAGTAGCCTTGCCCATTTTACAGATATGAAACTTGTCTAAGAATATCTAACAGAAAAGATACACAGCTAGGATGTAAAGACAGCACTTCCTAATTAAAAAGTTGATATTATTTTCACTTCATGTTGCCTCCTGAAGCGTAAAGTTTCCAGTTGTACAATAACTCCAATATTTTCAATAAACAGTTTGTTTTCTATGAATACTTCTAATTTTTCTCACTGGCAAAGTTCACTCTCAAAGCTTTAACAGGCAAGTTTGATGAATGAATGAATGAATGAATGAATGAATGAATCTCCTTCAAGGCTATATTTGCATATCTGGGGATGAGTAGATGAGTAGGTAGATAGGAATTGATAACAGTATAGTCAAGAAATTTTGTGCAAAGATGCCCTTCAAATGGTTAGAAGTTGCTGTGATTATTTTGGAAAAGGTAATCCATTAAGTATGATTTTGATGCCTGTGAATCAAAGAGAAAATTCACTGGGGGAAAAAAGAAAGCATCACTTCAAAATTTCCTTAGACATAGGCCACTTGAAAAAATTCCTAAATATTAACATAATTACACCCTTATTTATTTTTTCTTTTTATTCAATTTATTGGGGTGATACATCATATTTATATATTTAATACTTTGGCTTACCATAATATATTAGCTTAGCTACTTCAAATTCAGACTTGTGCAGAAACATGTTTTATTGTATATGCCATTTTACGGTACACTAAAGTTCCTTTTTACGAAATTTACAGATTTAGTCTTTCTTTGATAAAAGAATTTCTTTTCAACTAGCTTTCTGACAAGGGTGAACAATAACGAGTCACTCTAAGACGAACAAAAGAGATTTATCACATTATTATTAAGGTATTCAAAATTAACCTACTTATTAGCAAGGACATAAATATTATTAGGTACAAAAATATAACCTCTGCATCCAAGCACTTGTTTTTATTATGAGTTGGAAATAAAAATAGAAGTGATAAGTACGGAACAAGTGGTATAAACAAGTATCATAGAAATGTAGCAAAAGGACAGTATGCTTGCACTTGGAATGGTTAGGAGACACATTAAAGATGTAGCTTTTGAGGTGAACCAAGAAAGGCTGGTTTCAATGAGCAGAAACTGAGATAGGGCCTTCAGTAGAGAAACAGTGGGCTGTACACACAAGGGCCTTGGTACTTTAAAATATCTAAGGCAGGGCATGGTGAACTGTGGTTGTCTATGGGCCAAATCCAGCTCACTGGTTATTTCTGTATGGCCTGTGGGCTATCAGTGGTTTTTAGATTTTTAAATGGTTCGGGGGCGGGGTGCGGTGAGGATATTTCATGCCACATAAAAATTACAAAACTCATATATATTCAAAATTGTACATAAATTTACATAATTGTATAAAGACACAACCATGCCACACCCATTTGTTACCTATTGTCTATTTCTGACTGCTTTCACACTACAAGGCTGAGCAGAGTGGTTACAACAGACACCATGTATATCACAAAGCCTAAAATATTTACAGTCTGGCCCTTTATTAGAGGAAGAGTTTGCCATCCTTTCGCCTTGGGAAGACCTATGTGGCTGAAGTGAAGTTCTGTGAGTGAGGGGCTGAGCACAGAAGCTAGAAAGGGCAGAGGGGTGTGTAGGCCCTGGCAAGGATTTGAGTCTGTATTCTAGAGCATGGTCGGCAAATCACGGCTCACGAGCCACATGCGGCTCTTTGGCTCCTTGAGTGTGGCTCTTCCACAAAATACCACGGCCTGGGAGAGTCTATTTTGAAGAAGTGGCGTTAGAAGGAGTTTACGTTTAAAAAATTTGGCTCTCAAAAGAAATTTCAATTGTTGTTCTGTTGAAATTTGGCTCTGTTGACTAATGAGTTTGCCGACCGGTGGCTTAGACTATGGGGCTGATAAAATAAAATAAGGAGGCTGGACCAGATCCCTTCAGAAAGCTCTAAAATTCTAAGCATCACAGGGGTTTCCAAGTCTGATTTTTCAACTTTCCAGAGTATTTTCAATGATCACAAACAATTCTCAAAACTGTTATGCTATGAACTGCTCTCCTATAGGTAGTCAGGTATGCCAATAGAGTGTCACGCATCTAAAAAGTTTGGGAATTAAAAAGAATAAATGCCCCCCCCACCCCATTAGAATGTTTATATATATTTTTTGCAAACTGGAAAGGACTATTTTTTTTTAAAATTTACGATTAAATAATTTACAGATAAAACAATATAAATCAGCACAGAGGGAGAATAAACACAAATACTGCTTAAGCACATTTGCTGCACTTTCTTTCCCATGATGCAGTAATGACAAAACAAAGACCATACCTGCTGCATTCTAACAATGTAACTTTAAGACGGCCTTCAGTAAGCGCCCACTGTTGTATATGGATATGGTCTTCTTCATCTTCTTCAAATCCTTGCAAGGTTTGGAATGGAAAAAATGGCTTAAACCTGAAAAAATAAAGATAAGTCTGAATTTCTGAGTAAAACACACCAGTTTAAAGCATGATAACAAAGCCTACCTGTAGGAAAACAACACAGAACAAGACAAACACCTAAAACTGGCCAACAAAACCAATGCTTACTACATGCCCCCAAACTGGCAGCAAATGTTGCCTTCTCCGAGGCACCAGACCTCCTGGTTCTCTGGCACGCCCTCAATGACAAGGCAGGACACTGAGAACAAAGAAAGAGAAAGTCTAGAGGTTTCCAGGTACCAGCACAGCTGGTTTCTAGTGAGGCCTGGCGCCTTGGCTTGTAGACAGCCATTTCCTTGCTGTATCCTCCCATGACTTCTTTTTCTGTGCACACCTATTGAATTAGGATTCCCTCCTTATGATCTCACTAGTGTCCCGGTGCACGAATTCGTGCACATTGAAAGGAAATTAATTAGAAGAAATATTTTAATATTGCTATTCACTTTTTCTCTATAACAGAAGTGTCAACCAAATTTACAATCAACAATGACAGATCGAAACACATGCATGCAATTGGTGCCAGCGAGAGCTTTATATGTATCGCACATGCAGGAGTCAACTTAGCCTTACATATATAGAATAAACTTTCTTAATTAGCCCTGCTTTCTGGATTTAGGTAAATTTTTTTCCAGCCCAGTGAAACACCCCAACTTCTCTTTCAGGTAATTGTCAGCAGCATAGCAGTAAATATCAACACAAAGCAGATAATTATTACAGATCACAGAAGGAGGAAAAAAGGTAAAATATTTAAAATAGCAGTGTTTAAGTATATTCTGCACAGTGAGAAAACCTGAAGTCATTTTCAAGTTCCACCACTTCTTATTTCTTTTCAGTTGGGTCATGTTTCTAAATTTTCTAAGTCTCTGTTTTCTGACTAATGAAAACAGGATTCTGCTGAGTCTCCTATATGCCTATTCCAGGACTTCTGTGAGGATCAAACGAGATGAGGCACGTGAAAATGCTTCACAAACATTTGGTTAAAGTATAATATGTTTACACCTGACTATAAAGCAAGTCTTGTTCCTGGGCTGAAGAAACTCTAAGAAGGCTAGTCTTTAGGGAGAGGAAGCCAGGTATTGCTATGTGATGTCATTACCCGGCACCCTCAGTGACCGTTTCTGGGCTGGGCTGTAGGCCGCATTTTGCACCATGGGGTTTTGGCAGCATTGGCTATGATATGGTGGGGTGTCACTCCAGGGTGGTGGCGGGGCCTGTGTCCTACTTGGGGGAAGCCAAGTGTTGGTTTGTCAGTACCAGGTCCATGATTTCGTTTACATTTAAATGGCCAATGTGCATCATGGCAGATCCTGTGTTGAGCGTCTGCCCCCGGTGGTCAGTGCACATCATAGCTACTAGTCAGATGGACATTTAGCCTTTTATATATGTAGATTTGAACTTAATTACCTTCTTAAAGGCCCTCTCAAATATAGTTACATTAAGGGTTAGGGCTTCAAGATAGGAATTTTGGAAGACACAATTCAGTCCACAATAGAACTCAAATGTAACTCCAGAGCCTGGTCTACAGTCCTGAGGCTGATTTGATTACCATCCTGTAAAAGATTTGTGCAATATTTATAATAGCCCTAATCCAACAGTCCAACAACAACAGAGAAATAAACTGAGGTGAGTCACACAGTGAAATACTCTATAGCAAATAAAATAAACACTCCACATGTATATTCAAAGGATTAATAAACTATATCTACACAATACACATGGATTAATTTCACAAATATACTATTAAGCTAAAGAAGCTAATGAGTGTATATGTTATGACTCAATTTATATGAAGTTCAAAAAGAAACCAAAACCAAAACTAAACCCAAATCCAAAAGAAATGGTATAGAAGTCATGACAGTTGTCTTAGCAGAGCAGTGTCTAGGTAATGAGTAGGTGGTATATGAGGGATTTCCTGGTTGCTGGTAACATTCTACTGCTTGTTCTGAATGCTGCTCTGTTCACTTTGTAAAAAATTCATTGAACTGAATTTTTATGATTAGTATACTTTAGTAAAATTTTAAAAGAAAAAACATTTAATTAGAAACGTGAATTACTTCGGCAATTCACATTTTAAAAATATAGTATTAAATTACACACAAGAGTAGCTAAGCCATCTACTCATCTGTGGCTCTGAGAGAAGCTTTTTTAAACATCTAAAATAAGCTTTTTGCTCTAAGACGTGTCTTCAAGACTGCTCTATGAGCACCCTAAACACATGGCAGCAGAAAAACTGTTTGCAAACACTATGATCTTTAGAGAAAAAGGGTTTACTACAAACCCAATATAAACATATTCTGAGGTCTAAATCCTTTCTTGACTTCAGCATAGGCTTGTATGTGCTTGGCAAAGTACTAAGACTGTTATGATTTTCAGCTCAATAAAAGAGAAAACTAACAATTAGAGCTAGAAAAAAAAAAGAAAAAAAAAGAACACAACTAGCTCATTGCATTGCATGCTTTCTATCTCTGGAAATATTCAGGTATAGGTTCTCAAGGAGGGAAGGTGCTGTGAAAGTAACATATTTAGAATCAAAGAGATTACTAGAAGCCTGGTGCACAGAATTTGTGAACTGGTGGGGGCGTGGCCTATGGGGATCCCTGGCTCATCCTGGTCAAGTGGCTGTGGACTTGACCTCTGAGCGGCTACTCCCTGATCTAGCATCTTCCGTGAAGTTGGAGCACTCGCCTCTCCATGGGGCCCAGTCAGGGTCGAGCTCAGGGACAATAGCACTGAGAGGCGACGGAATAGGCCTCAGTCCTGTGGCGGCCACGAACCTGCCTCGCAGCCTCTGGGGTCAGCTCTGAGAGCCAGCACTGTGCAGCCTGCACAAGTCTAGAGGAGGCGGTAGGGAGTGAGGAGGAGGAGGCCTGGTTGAAGAGGCAACAAACACAGCCCAGGTTTCTGCCCGTCGGTGTGGAGTTTGCAGTGGAAGCAGCCACTCATCCTGGTCAGCTAAGCAGTGCTTCCACTGTGGTAGCACACTGACCACCAGGGGGCAGCTCCTGCGTTGAGCATCCGTCCCCTGGTGGCCAGTGTGCATCATAGTGCCTGGTCGACCGTTGTTCTGCCACTCGGTGGCTGGGCTTTTATTATATAGGATAGGATAGTCCCAACTCCTAGAGATTGGTTTCAAAATAATCAGGAGAGGAGATTGTAGGGAGATATAGATGATTAAAAGTGGCCACAAGTTAATTATAGGGTTTTGAACTATTCTCTTAATTTTTGATTAAGTTTAAAATTTTCCATAATGAAGAAGCAGGTTTGTACTCTATACTAAAACAACCTGGGTTCTCTCTCATTTCTCTTCTACAATTTCCTTAGCAACATCATTTGACCTTACTGCTTTTGTAAGTTTCATGTATTGATGCTTAAAGTTAAATTAAACGCCTTTTCTTCAAACTTGTTCCTCCTCTCCTGTTTTATCTTATTGGCCCTAAGATAAATTTCACAGACACTTGGAAACCTATAGTTCCCTTTCACAGCCAGTGAGCTCCAGCCGCCTCCATTCCCCTCCCTAACGTTTCTAAACCATCTCTTCTGCTGTTCTCGTTTCCTACTGGCCTGGTTCAGGTTTTCACGATCAGTTAGAATGCTGTGATTTCTGCAGTTACGTTTCCTTTTCTTAAAAAGAGTATTTTTTAAATAAAAAACAAACATTTTCTTTCTCTTAATAAAACGCTACCACACATGGCTTATCACATCGCTAAGATTTATAAACCAACCACATCTGTATTAGAGAGTGCACAGGAGGTGGAACACTGTATGAAGACCCTGGCATGTAACGGGACAACAAGTCCTGGTTTTCTTCTTCCTCTAAGCTCACCTTTTGGCACACTGGCCTCCTCACTGAAGCTCTAAAGACATCGCACAACATCCTACATTCTGTCCCTTTGCTTTCTTCCACCTGCACTACACTTCCATCCTATCTCCCGGGGCCTAAAGCTAAACTGTCCTTTAACCGTCAGCTCAAATGTCACTTAACAACTTCAGCAACTATGCTTACTTAGGAACAGAGGCCAAAGTTAGGCACTCAGAGACACAGTCCTATTTCAGGCTTAAGAATATAAAAACGCTACATCCTGCCTAAGGGAGAATGTAGAACAGGCAGCTATAAACAGGGGGTTGGGAGTTCTGTGTGGTCTTTGCCCTTTAGTCTCACATAAGACACTAGCAAACATAGTGGTGCTCCAAATTCTCCGAAACCAAATATATAAACCAAATACAGAAATCAATCAGATGATCAAAATGTTTCTTCATTTACTGTTCTTTAGAGGCACCTCAGTATTCCTTTAAATAATGAATTCCCCTGCTGCATTTAAATATAATTACAAAACCTTAATTAGCCATAATTTTATCATGTACATTATGTAAAATACAGTACACTAATACAAAACTAGATGTAAGCTATAAAGAAAACAAAGTATCAGTGGTTCAAAATACTCTTAATTTTCTATACGTATTGGTAAACCATGAGTCTAAATTTCAAATGTTCAATTTCATGTAGACAATTCAATTGATATTACATTAAAAAGACCTTTCATACACCAAGCTCCTCCATGCTTACTAAGGGTAAGCACAGTCGTAGTATTTCTCCTAAGAGACTGCCTGCTAACCACTTTGACCCCAAACAGTTCTACATAGTAAGCTCCTTTTCACTGTCCAAGTTATATTTCAGTTACCCCTCTTTGTAACCTGTCCCCCCACCTCTACCATCTGGTAATTGTTCCTCTGTGTTCTAGAAACACTTCACACATTCTATTATGCCATCAACTCACCCTGTTTACATTCTTCTCTCTCTCTAGCAATCCCAGACCACCCCCTCCTCCCAACTAAACTGTGAAATGCAGGAGGAAAAGAAAAACATGATAGGGAGTACTGGACGGTGGTTAATAGCAGACTCTGAAAGCAAACAGCTGAGCTTGGAATTCCATTCTGTTGCCTCCCAGCAATATGACCTCAAACAAATTCTGACTTTAAGCCTCAGTTTCCTTATATACAAAAGGAGGATATTAATTACACCTGTTCTTCACAGTGCTGAGGATTACATGAAATAATAAAAAGCTGGTAGCATCCTTCACTTCTCAGCTTTTTCCTGACAAGGCAATTTAAAGAAGTGTTAAGCACATACATTTTAGTCAGTATTTGGTTTTGAATTTTGGTTCTAACAATTACTAGCTCTGAAACCCTGGGAAAGTTATTTGGACTTTGACAGCCTCAGTTTATTCATCTCTATAAGGTAGTTATTATAAGGACTAGAAGCCTGGTGCATGAAATTCATGGACAGGGATAGGGGGATGGGGGGAGACCTTAGCCCAGCCTGCACCCTCTCGCAATCGGGGACCCCATGGGGGATGTCTGCCAGTTTAGGCCCCATCCAGCAGGGATTCCTGCAGGATCTGGCCTAAACCAGCAGTCTGACATTCCTCTCACAATCCAGAACCACTGGCTCCTAACTGCTCACCTGCCTGGCTGCCTGATCGCCCCTAACCACTCTACCTGCCTGCCTGATCTTCCATAACTGCTCACCTGCCTGCTTGATTGGCCCTACCTGCCTCTACCTCGGCTCGCCACCATGGCTTCATCTAGAAGGACATTCAGAAGGTTATTCGGCTGTCCAGTCTAATTAGCATATTATGGTTTTATTATTATAGATGAGAAAGTTCATATCAAACTTTCTATTTATCTATTTTAAGGCTGGCCTCCTAGAGACATGTTAGGCAGCGAATGCCTTCCCTTCCACAAGGAATCGTTTCAGACCTCAGCATTCACCATGCATGATGCTCAAGGTCTTCCTCAGATTACACATGGCATATTTTCAGTCACCATACTAGTTAATTTTTAAAAAATTGTGTCCTTTGTGAGACTATTAAATTAACAATAGGTAATATGCCTCCCTGCCCTAATTATCACCTTTCTACCTGAGCCATTAAGCTTTGTAACTAAGGATTACGTATATTAAACTGAATATTAAGACACTGACTTATAGAAAGCCATGGAGAACTGTTCTATTTACGGAATTCCTTGGTGTGCACCACGCTGACAAAGTCCATACTTGGGAAAATGATTTTAATTTCTGTACTCCTAAGGAGAAAAAAAAGTACTGTATTTTCTGGGGTATAAGGCGACTGGAACTGATGATGATAAGAAGAAGATAACAAATAATAGAGAGAGAGCAAGTGCTGGGCAAGTCCCTGGAGAGTTAGCAACGCCCATCATAACTGCAAGCTATAGTATTTTTACAACTGGGGTATAAGACGAACCCTAACTTTTGAGAAGATTTTTTTCTTGGGTTAAAACATCATCTGATATGCCGGAAAATACGGTATTCCAAAATCGTTATGAAACTAAGAACAAGGATAGCAAATACTGCTACAAAAAATATTACCCCAACTCTCCCATATATCCTCTAATTAATAAGAAATGTCCACTTTTATCTAAACTCCTAATTCTGCATAGAATAATCAATATCTAAAATGCTTCACAATTTTCTGAAGTGCTTTATATAAACGGTTAACAAAAGAGTGATAATAGGGCTGCAGGCCCTCATAACAGATCTCAATAGCTGGTGACTCAAAGGTGAGTCAATGTTAACTGATATCCTGTGCACCAGAGATAAAGTATCAAATGAGTAGCTTAGGGAACCAAAGTAATTCTCTTGACCATATCTGATAAATCTCATATCTCTCTATTTTCAGCATGACCCATCAACATGAGGGTCTCTGACCATAGCCCATGATCAATTAAATTAAAACTCTGTTTTCACAAAATTAAAAAAAAAATAGAGGGGTGGGGGAACAGAACCATGAGAACTGTCTTCAAATCCAAACTCCTTCTATTCCTCTTTACCTGCTACCCCGACACATGCCTTTCAATAAGTGAATATAAAAAGTGGCACTTTATACATTTCTATAAATTACATACTTTCATATACACCTCTGATTCTCATGACTCATAACAATGTACAGACTTATTTCACATATGAAGAAATTAAGATGAGGAAGTTGAAGTGGCTTTCCATGATCACATAGTAAATGGTACAAACTGCACTGAAATACTCAATCCTGTGCTCTTTACAACACCAAGGTGTACAAGCAATACTATAAATCAACTGAAAATTATGTATCTAATATTTATGAAAGCTGACTTGCCAAGTGAGGCAACAGGAACATCTCTTTTACATACAGTAAAAGTAAGTAAACTTCAAGTTAGACCAGTTCAGAACCCCTATACATTTTTAGGAAGTAGTAAAGACTCCAAAGAACCATTGTTTATGTGGGTTATTATCACGAGAGGCCTGGTGCACAAAATTTGTGATCTTGAGGGGCAAGGGGGACACGGGGGTTGTCCCTCAGCTCGCATGTGCCCTCTCACAGTCCCAGAGCCCTTGGGGGATGTTTAACTGATGGGGGCGGGGGGAGCTTAAGACGGGTGGGCCTAAGCCAGCAGTTGGATACCCTTTGCGCTGCTGCGGAGGCAGGAGAGGTTCCTAACACTGCCACTGTGCTCGCCAGCCGTGAGCCCGACTTCTGGCTGAGTGGTGCTCTCCCTGTGGGAGTGCACTGACCACCAGGGGACAGCTCCTGCATTGAGGGTCTGCTCCCTGGTGGTCAGTGTGTGTCATAGCTACGAGTCAAACAGACATTTATCACATTAGGCTTTTATATAGAGATATTTGCCACATTAGAAATTTTAAATGATAGCACTTTTGAACATGATAACACAAGCTCACATCCCATTAGCCACCTGGATGATAATATAATTACACATCATGTAACTCCTGGAAAACTCCATCGTACACTTGTCAGAGAATGAGAATGAAAAGGCAAATAATATCCTATCTAATAAAGGAATACGCTAATTGACCCTCATGCTATTGCAAAGATGGTGGTGCCCACAGCCAACAAGGAGGGTGTATGCTAATTAATTGATCCACCCTCAAAGATGGCAGCATCCAGTCCCTTCAGCCCCATGGGGGTGGCAGGCACATCAAGGCCTTCAGAGTCCCTCAGTCCCCTCAGCTTCCCAGCTACCCAGGGTTGGCCCGAGAAGGCAAGCCTCAAATGGTGGCTACCCAGCTGCCTAAGGCCACCAAGACTCAGGTAATCAGGGCCGGCTGAGGCTTGCACTGCCGGCAGTGGCAGCAGCAGAGGTGTGATGGGGCATCACCTTCCCCTGATCACCAGGTCACCTCCCGCCCCTGAGGGCTCCCAGACAGTGAGAGGGGGCAGGCCAGTCTGAGGGATCCCCCTCTCCAGTAAATGAATTTTCATGCACCGGGCCTCTAGTCCTATCTAATAAGAGAGTAATATGCAAATTGACCATACCTTCGCTACACCCACCAGCCAATCAGGAGTGGGGGCGGGGCCGAGGTGGCCAGGGCCACGGGGGCGGGGGCAGGCCGAGGCAACCAGGGCAGTGGGGGCAAGGCCGAGGCAACCAGAGCCGGAAGGTGGGGGAGAAGCAGGGCCAAGGTGGCCAGCATGCGCTGGCCAGGGAGAAGGCCTGGGCTGGGGGGCGGGGCCAAGGCTGGGGGGGCGGGGCCAAGGCCCGTGCTATCCAGGCTCCAGCTGGCTGGGGCAAAGGTCCTGGCCAGGGTTGGGGGGATATGTGGCTGGGACAGAGCCAGCCATCAGCTCCATTGCAGGCTGGGGTGAGTGGTCAGTAGGACATCCCCTGAGGGCTCCCAGTATTTGTGAGGGGGCAGGTTGGGCTGAGGGATCACCTACCCCCAGTGCACGACTTTTGTGCACTGGGCCCCTAGTTTTTATATAATTATGAATATAGTTTTGACTTAGTAGACATCCACAGCTCAAGGGTCTTGGAGATCCAATAGAGTCCCTAAGCCACATTTTGAAAACCACTGACTTAGACAGTATCAAAATTCAAAGTTGTAACTTATTATCTTAAAGTACATCATTTATTCCCTCTCGGCACTAATTTTCCTTAGAATGAACAGTGCCCTGGACAAAGATGATATCAAACATTTACTCAATAAATGGAATTTCTTCTGCAGTCTAGTGGATGGAGGAAGAGAAAACATCTTAAGATAAAATTATTACCTCCCTACTGTGGTAAAGACAATGAACAATAAAGTCTGTAATTCGGAGGACTGGTCTTATAAAGTCAGTTAAATGTACCAAATGGACAAGAAGTCTATTCTACATATGAGGTAAGGAACAGCAAAAGATCTGAACAAATGAGAAAAAGTTAATACTTTAACTGTCCCAACTTTCTCATTTTTCTCTATCCAAATAAAAGTAACAAAGCACCTTCTGAAGTTAAATGATTTTTAATTTTATCTGTAGTAGTATCTCTGCTTCTCTTAGGTTTTAATTCCTAAAGTTGAACTTATTCAACGGAAATATTTTAAAGATGATATGTACCTGCATATGTGCACAAAATCCCTGCATTTGACCTATGCAAAAATAAAAAAGTGAATAATAACACTACCTTACATTTACATAATTATTTTATCTAAACTTTAACAGCTTTAGGTTTTTATTTTACTAAGTCTCAAAAATAACAAGTTGCACAATTTGTCCAAGGATACACTAAATCAACAAATCAATAGTAATTCCAGGAATAAAGCAGAAGTTCCTCATAATGTAATCCTATTGTTTCAGGGCAAGAGGCTGACTTACTTTCAAGAGAAACCTTAAGAGCACAGAGTATATCCACAAGGCTCCAACAATTATTATCATAGAGTCTGTTGACTGACAGGAATCTTGGAATAACTGAGTACAAAATTCTAACTCTTTAGTACTAAAAATTTCAAATATTTTGAGTAATTTATCTAAATATTTTGAGTAAGAAACTTATTTAAAAATGGCCTATAATTAGACACATAATTTGGCTGCAAACATATTTTAAATTCTTCCACGTCAAGTATTTGCAATTCTAGTCCTGATTAAAATCTAAAGCTAAATACTGAGAACTGATAACCTTTTCAAATATTAAAATAAACCAGACATCACCTATCCTAAATTTTACAAAAAAATAATATTATACTTAATGGTGAGAACAAAATAAGATTTTTAATTCATTATAAAAACACAATGAAATTAACTATAATAGAATAACTCTTACTTTAGCCTCAGCAAGTTTCACAGAACTAAAAGCTTTGAATTCTTTACTTGTTTGAGAAAATGACTAAGAGCTAGCAAGACTGTAGTCAGCAACCATAATTATTCCTACCTAGTATTGAGTACGTGTATAATCTGGCATTCATGAACGACTGATTACTGTGTGCAAATTGGCATGTAACACAAACAGCAGATACACTATTTTGTACATATTGATATCTGTATGAAATAGTTATATCTAAGAACAATATAGTTGCTTTTCAAAATATATTCTTGTACCCAGCTACTAACCAGAAATTATATCTTTGTTACTGCTATTTAAGGTTTTACAGAAAAAAACAATAGTAATCACTTATATAGATTACATAGGTAGAATATAGAGTTAATCCTAAAAGAAATATTAATTTGTAAATATACTTAGGTCACAAACACCTGCTCTAAATGGCATATACCTTATCAACAAACCAAGTACACCTAACAGGTACACAAATATATAACACAAAATAATAAACCCAACTAAAACACTTTTTTTCTGTGCAAATCATAGCGTTTTTGTTTTTAAGTACATACCATCAAGAACTAATTATGCTGGGAAGTGGGGGATTTTCTAGCTCTTTTTTCCAATAAAATGCAAATCAAAGCACAGACATTTCAGTACTCCATCCACCATATCAACAGCTTCATTCTCCATGTAATTCATGAAGAAATCATGGCCATAATTACCCAATGTCCATGATAAGATAAAAAAGGAAATACATTCTGCTGGTTACATAAAAATTGGAATCATGCACCAGACCAGTGAAATAAGTTTTACTGTTATTTATACTAGTCCAAGGAAAGTATTACCTAGAGTTGATCAACATTGACCTTTCCTAGGGATGTGGAGTTAAAAATCAAGGTTCCTGGAGTGTCAGAGAAGGTTGCAAACACGTTCATGTTTTGTTGTTGCTTGTGTGTGGAAACGAGAGGAGGAAAGGCCTTCATAAGGTGCCGCCCAGACCTTGAAGTCAGCATTGTCAGCCATGAGAGACTTCTGTCAGCATAATGTGCGCGTGCGTAAGGGGAGGACATTCCTCTCCAGCACTAATTTTACAATGAGCATTGTATTACAGACCACCAACCTGTCTTTATGACAACATAAACCATGAAAAGGTTAAAGAAGCCCAGCCAGTGTTGCTCAGTGGTTAGCACCCACCCCTGCACTAAGGCCTCAGGTTTGATTCCTAGTCAGGACACATGCCTGGCTTTTGGGCTTCCTCCTCAATGGGGGCCATGCAGGAGGCAGCCGATCAATGTTTCTATCTCTCCCTCTGCCTTCCCCTCTCTCTAAAATCAATAAAACATATATATTTTTTAAAAATAGATTAAATAAGATATGTTTCATATATTTTAAGAAATTTAAAGAATATGGTTATTCTTTAGACAGCCTGAATTCTAAGTCCCAGTACTTCAGTTATGTGGCTGAATTCACTTGGTGAAAATTTGTCAAGTGTACACTTGGGATCTGGGCAGTTTCTGTATATACACACACAAATACACACATGCACATGCATATATGTTATAGATCAATAGGAAGCTGGGGCGGGGGACTGTGCGGAAAGCACTGATGTATTTTACAGCAAAGGTGATATTTAGACAAGGACCTGAAAAGTGATGGGGTGAGCCCCTTGGCTCTCCGCAGGAAAAACATTCCCAAAGGACTAGCAAAGGCCTTGGGACGGGTGTGTGTTTGGAGTGTGAGAACAGCCAAGGAGGCCAGAACAGACTGAGAGGCAGAGTATGGGAGACAACATCAGAGAAAGAAAACGGAATGGAGTAGAGAAGCAAATGAACTACACCCACACATATTGCCGGAGGAATGTCCATGTTACACTTACAGACCCAATTTGGAGGGTCACATTTATATTGTGTTCCCCCACTTTACTATTAAGGAGAAAGGGAGGAGGAGATGCAGAGAGGGATAGAGGGAGAGGCACCTCCTACATACATAAGAAGCTTGTATATATGAGTTTCATTATAAAGTGTACACCTCAGACTTAGCATTTTCAGGGGGATAAAAGAAAAAAGGGGAGAAGTACATTTTTAACTTCTTTATGCTCCTAAATACTATTATAATATTTGCAAAGATCTAGCCAAACACACACACACACACACACACACACACACACACACACGCACGCACGCACACACGCACACACCGAAACTAAAAAAAAAACTAGTATCTACACAAAAATATAGGCAGAAAAATGTTTATGGTATCATTATTTATATTAATGAGAAACTGAAAAACAATCAATAAGAAATTGGTTACCTTATGGTATTTCTGATCAATGCAATTCTAAGTACCCAGTAAAACAAATGAAGTAGGTATATTTAGAAAACCCAAGATATAGTTTTTTAAAAAAGTAAGATACTAACATAAAAAGCAAGGTACCAACTATGATCCTGTCTGTATAAATTTAATAAATTAGAATACATTTAGAAAAAAACATGGATGCACAGTCTCTAAATTTAAGTTTCCTTTAAAGATATTTCAAGAGAGTTTTCACTTTGATATTTCATATTTTCTAACTGAATTTTTTTCAATGAGCTTATCACTCATTTGAAAGGGAAACATCTGTAATACATTACCTAGCTAATGTCTAACATCTATCTAGTCAAGTGTCTGAAATATCTCTAGAAAAATGTCTGGTAAATGTAGCATAATCAATAAATATGTATATTCCATTAGGTACTAAAGGAAAGACACATTTATTCAGGTTTCATATATGAGACATTTATTACAACCTTTTTGATAGGTATTTCCGTTTTATAGATATGGACACTTCGACTCAGGGAAGATAAGGCCTTAATAGTGCTGAAGTCAGGTGCACATTACTCCGAAGCTCTGTCACCAGAATAGACAACTTAAGTACTTCTCTATAGCCTCAACCCAAAAGAATGAAGTGGTTCTCTAGTACTGGCAGTCTCTACTTGGCACCTGCAATTCTATTCATCTGAAGGTAAATAATTCACACACCTCATTCTTCCCTGGTGCAAATACAATAAGTATGTGGTTTTATGCCAGTCTCAGCAATGTGGCAAGAGAGATTTTAAAACTACTCTGTGAAACTTCTGCCAATGACCAGGGGGTTGCTTTACGACTTTCCAAAGAAATGTGATGTGCTCTGATGCCACGCCAGAGTTGTTAGTTCCTGCCTCTAGGAAGGAACAAAGGAATGTTTTAACAGCACTGTTTCCTGGTGACATTATTCGGAGAAAATGAAGAATGTAATGGGAAGAAATGTTGGGTATTTAGCTTCTAAGCAAGGTATTTAGTGGCAGAAGCTCTTACTGAACAACTGTTTCAATATGTCTCAGCATGCTATAGGGAATCTTAATGGGGGAGTGGGCATGACAGGTCACGCTTTTTGGGGCCGAGAGGTTTTTTAGAAATGCCCGAGCTACACAAGTCCTGTATACATTCTATAAAGACCAGCAAAATTATGAAGAGCCTAGTATTTATTTTAGCATGTTAGCGTTAGATGTATGGCAACAAAGCTGAATCCTTCCGTCTCTGTTTACTACTCAACCTGGAGTCTAAGAACCCTAGACAGATTTTGAGGGGACTATAAATTTCATGAAATTAAATGAAAACTTCATTATGCATTTTCCTGCAGAGCACCCAGGTTTCATTAGCTTTTAAAAAAGAAAGGACTCTCAAAAAAAGAGTACCTTTCATCATATATGCATATGTGCTCCTTTTTTGGTAAGCATTTAAGCACAATTTTTTGTTTTAGGGTTGTTGTTTTTTTTTTTTTTAAGAGTTTAGAGCAAGGGTTAGGAAACCCTTTTTTTATAAAGGGCCAGATATTTTAGAATCTGTGGATCCATATGGTCTGTCTCATATTTTTCTTCTCTTTTAAACAACTTTAAATGTAAAAACAATTCTTAACTTGTGGTCCTAACTCCAGCTTGTGTGCAAACCCCTATCTCTGCAGATATAAGACGATATGGACTTCAGGAGTCCAGATCTTTTTTTTTTGGAGACTTTCAGAAAGTTACTAACCTCTATAAGCCCCAAGTTTCCACATCTGTAAAAATTACCAACCTATCCTGCACAATTGTAACTATTAATAAGTGTATGTAGCTACACACACCATATCCGGCATATCATTAGCAAACTGATTTTGTTATCTTTGCCTCTGCCTTACACGATAGCCTAGAGGCCCAGTGCATGATATTCATGTACCGAGGGGGGGAAGGGGTCCCCTCAGCCTGGCCTGCACCCTCTCACAGCCCGGGACCCGTTGGGGGATGTTCACCTGCCAGCAGACATCTCTCCTGCAGTCTGGGACCCCTCACTCCTTACCGCCAACTTGCAGTGGAGGCAGGAGAGGCTCCCGCCACTGACACTCACCAGCCATGAGCCTGATTTCTGGCTGAGCAGCGCTCCCGCTGTGGGATCACACTGACCACCAGGGGGCAGTTCCTGCATTGAGTGTCTGCCCTCTGGTGGTCAGTGCACATCATAGCAACCAGTCCTTCCACTGTTCAGTCTACTTGCATATTAGCCTTTTATTATATAGGAGGATCATATAGGAGGATCATTAGTAATATTTGTTAGTCAGTATTAAGTGTTTGACCAGGCATGTTCCTCCAATACAACTGACTTTATAATAATCTCCTTTAGCTATTTTCAGGAACAAACTGGGTCTTTTGTGGAAAGCTAAGAGACCTGTATATTGCTGATTAGAATCTAACAGTCTCCTCATAATTATTCTCCCTTCAATGTGTAAATCAAATTTCTAAAGCAAAGATTTAGTTGATCAATTCATTATTTCCCATCTAAGTGTTTTAAATACCTGAATCACATTAATTCAAACTAGCTTTAAGAAAACTCAACTTGTAAGAAGTAAAACCAGCAATAAAAATGTATTGGTTTATATTTAGGCACCAAGGAACCTAAGGTCACAAAATATTATACTACTCATAGTAAGCAAGTGTTTGCCTTAGCAGAGACACAGATCCCTGCTCTTCCTGTTTCTCATATACCTGAAGGTCTTAAATATATCCAAGTGCCATTTTCATGAGCTTTAATGGTTTGTTTTCCCCAGAAAGCATGAACTGTGTTATAACCATTTTTATCACCTTCACCATACCGGTCCCAACACCAGGTAGTGGTAGCTTTCAGGAAGTAGCCAATGAAAATAAATGACTTTTGCCCTAGCCAGATTGGTCAGTGGATAGAGCGTCGGCCTTCGGACTCAAGAGTCCCGGGTTCAATTCCGATCAAGGGCATGTATCTTGGTTGCGGGCACATACCCAGTAGGGAGTATGCAGAAGGCAGCTGATCAATGTTTCTCTCTCATCAATGTTTCTAACACTCTATCCCTCTCTGTAAAAAAATCAGTAAAGTATAAATAAATAAATAAATAAATAAATAAATAAATAAAAGAAATGACTTTTAAAAACAACTTAAGACTGGCTGATGTTGCTCAGTGGTTGAGCTTCGACCTGTGAACCAGAAAGTCACAGTTCGATTCCTGGTCAGGGCACATACCCAGGTTTCGGGCTTGACCCCCAGTAGAGATGTGCAGAAGGCAGCTGATCAATGTTTCTCTCTCATTGGTGTTTCTATCTCTCTATCCCTCTCCCTGCCTCTCTCTAAAAACCAATGAAGATATATTTAAAAAATAAATAAGTAAACAAAAACGCTCAATGAAAGTCCCTTCAAAAATAAAACGTTTAAAGAGGAGTAAAAATTATCACTGACTAGCAATAGAAAGAGTCTCAAGTTTCTATGAAGATAAGATAGGTCAGGCAAGTACCATAGTAAGCAGGGAGGAACTATAGACTATGCATAACAGCTTCCTGCAGCTACTAGCCTCCATCTCTCCATCCTGTTATTGCTATGAGGATTGCAGTCCTGGTGTTGTCCACAAGATCTTCCAATTTTCCATGAGGAGCCAGAAATTCAAATCGGGAAAAACTTCCATTTTCAGATATTGCAATTAAGAAACAAGTAAACAATAAAACACTGTACAGTACAGTGCAGGCCAAATAAAATGTATCTGCAAACTGAATTTAGCCTTACAGTGTGTAACCAGTGCTAGCAACACAGCAATAATACTCTAAGACCAGAAGCCTTAGTAAGAAGTTCAAATATCTGCATCCCAGACCTTAAACACCTAGGACTATTATACTCACAGATTCTCCATGTAGTCTTTCTCTTTTGAAGACTAATTTTTGGGTTAATTTTTAAAAACGGCCACTCCTTTAATATTTTTAGAAATACACAGTTTTAGAAAAAGAATCAAAACTATTAGTATTGAGGTGGCTGAATTTAGAATTATATTAGTAAAATTAGAATTATACTATGTAGAAAATATGTACATATTAAAACTCATTTAAAAAATATAATGTTTACAATGTTTATAATGTTAATTGGGTAAAATGAAGGGTCAATCGGCTGGGTCCTTAGCACCAGTTGAGCTCCTTCGCATCTCCAGGTGAGACGTTAGGAACTGGCCATGCTGATGGCCCCCTTTCCGACAACAACATGAAAATGGAAAAACAAACAGAGGGGAGAAGTGACAACAATGTTAATTGGCAAGTTATTTCTGTTACATAACATATAACAACAGTGCCAAAGGATTCTAAGACGCAGTACAATTTTCTTTACTGTTTTAGCTCCTCTAAGTAGATTAGATGGCTAAAAAGGCTAAACTAGCAAGACCTATTTGGAAACAAAATCTGCTGGATTAAAAAAGAAATGCTATATGGGGCAGTGCCCAAAGACACAATCCCTTGTGAACAGGGTGGCAGAGTTTAAGATAAAGGCAGGCTGGCTTCATCAGAGCTGGATTTCATCGCTTGACAGCTGTGTGACTTTAATCACGTTATTTAACTACTCTGAGCACTATTCCTTAATCTATAAAAAAGAATAAACACTAGCTACTTTAATTCTCATTATGAGAATTGTTATACATCTTAAGTATGTTTTAATTCGTTCTCTTAGTTGAAATTTGAATCCATTGCACAACACCAGTTTAAAAACTTCTGGTGGAACAGCTACACAGACAAGAGATCTCAACATTCCTTAAAACAGTCCTTCTTATCCTCGCACTTCTGTATTTTTCTCTTAGTAAACTAAAATCAGCTTCCTGACTTCAACCCCATCAAACACATTGTAGTTTAAATCTTACTAGGTATAGCTAATTCAAGCTCCTCAATGGTTGAGGCTGTTTAGTATTGAAGCCCCAGCACCTAGAACAATAAGCACATAGTAGGTGTACAATAATAGTTTCAGATTGAGTAATACATTCTGTGCAGTAATTACTGATTGATCTTTGAAATGCCTTCTAATATGAAGAACGCAAATGTGTACATTTCTGGAGGTGATCATTTAATGTTTAAGGTTTAAAAGTTGAAATATCATACATAACCAAATGCATGCTGTTTTTAAAAAATCCTTCAGATAAAGTAAACTGAAAGCAATTTAGCTGTATTTCAAATGGTGCTGCTATTCAATGATAGATGATAAAGTTTCTTCAAAGTAATAGGCCTATTATTAATGGCTTCATAACTCCTACTCATAATTTCCTTCAGATTTAACTGAATTCTAAGTTTTAAAAAACCCTAAAAATGATATGCAGCCTCAATGCTACTGGCTATTCTGCAAATAACCCCCAAATAATAAATCAAATTTTTATTACCTGAGTTACACAGAAAATATCAGAATCAATATTATGATAGACTATCAAAATCTGCAAAAAGTTTTCTCATGACTTTCTTAGCCTCACAGTACTATAAACCTCTCTCTCACTGCTTAACCACTAGAACTCATGTATAATTTAGTCACTTATGTTCCAGAGCTTAAAGCAGGTTCCATAAACTATGTTCAACTTCACAGAACAAGAAATCAAACACCGTGAACAACCAGTTCACCATCCTCTGCAAATGTATGGAAATAGTTCCATTATAAAGTAAACTCCTCCAGCAACCTGACAGTTTTACCTTTAAGCTGTTACTCTGGGCTATTAGCCTAAAACAGTGGTCGGCAAACTCATCAGCCAACAGAGCGACAAAACACGGCTCAGGAGCTGCGGTTTGCCGACTACCAGCCTAAAACAAGACATAATTAGTAAGGGAAATCTGCCACATACACAAGTCAATAACCCATCCTAAACCCAAACATAAAATATTTCTGCATTATCTTGGTCACTACTGCTTGAGAAGACTGATAGAAAATTAGTGATCTAGATTGACATAGGCAACTTCCACTAACAGCAATAGGTAGGGCAAATACCAGATTGACATGATTTATAATAACTATAATAATAAAAGGGTCATATGCTAATTATACCAGACAGCAGGATGGCCTTCCATACGTCATTCTGGATGTCCTTCCAGACGAAGCGGCAATGGGGCCGAGGCAGAGGTGGTTGGGGGTGATGAGGCAGTCAGGCAGAGTGGTTAGGGGGTATCAGGTAGCCAAGCAGGCAGGCAGGCAAGCAGTTAGGAGCCAGTGGTCCCAGATTGTGAGAGGGTGCAGGCTGGGCTGAGGGACCCTCCCAGCCATGCATGATTGCCTGCACGGGGCCTCTAGTTTTATGATAAAGGACAAAACCCAAAAGAGTCAAACATTTTAATGAACACAAAATTAAAGTGAAATTAAATATTCAGCCTTTTTTTTTTAAAGAAGAAATAGCCAGGCATGACACTTTCTACTCCAACAACAATCCTTTCCAGACCAAAGTCTGGCCCTTACAAAACTTCCTTTTCCTTTCCACTTCTCCCATAGCATTAAAGACGAAAACAAAACCCCAAAACACCAAACAATCAAAAACAAACCTGGTACATTAATCAACGCAGTGAACTACATAGAACTAAGCCACCAGAAGCAGGGGAGCTTTGTAAGTTAAAAATCTCCACCAGCATTAAAATTCTACCTGCGGGGTGAGTCGGGTCCTGTGAGAGGTACTTCCAGCCACAGAGGTGACACATGGGGGGGGGGGGGGGGCAGAGTGCGGGTCTGGGCTACAGAACCCCCAAAGGGCAGGTGACATCAACACAACGGCGCACGGAGGACCACAATAAGTATCCCAACTCGTTTTCCCTGGCAAGCTGCTACCTCGGCCCCGACAGCTGGCACTGCCAGAGGCCCGCGGGTGCGAAGCTGACAGTCCCGGGCCGGCACATTCTTCCTGCCCGCACCCCGGACCGGGAACAATTTCCCAACGTGCTAAGGCGATGCTGCACAGTGGCCTTCGTGCAGCAACCGCAGAGTTTCTCAACAGCCCGGAGCCAAGTCCTGGGGCTGAGGGGGGCCTTCCTTCCCTTCCCCTCCCGCCTCCATAGGCTGCTTCCCCCCCCCCCCCACACACACACCGACTGCACCCTGGGCGCCCAAGAACCAGCAGAAAGGTTCCTGTAGCTCCTGGCAGTGCCCTTCCAGGAAAAGGCGTGCGCTGGTGGCCTTGATGGAGGGCTCTGTCCAGGGTTGGGGAGATCCCGGGACGAGCGGGAGCTGGGGAGAAGCCTTTGCCTGGATCCCCACTCCCGCAGGCAGGCAGCCCCAGCCCGGATCCCAGCAGCGGGCCCCCCCCTCCGCCCCTGTGTGTGCCCCCCCACCCCGCCCCTGCCTCTCTCTCTCTCTCTCTCACCTGATCTTGTAACTGGGGAGGGTGTGCTTGCGCTTGATGACTTTCTTGAGCTGGTTGACGATGATGGAGGTGAGCTGGGGCATGGGCCGCCCCTCAAACTGGGAGCGCACCTCGAAGTCGATGAGCGGGTCCTCCACGAAGGAGAAGAACCAGTGGGTGAACGGCACGCGCGTGAGGACGAAGCGCAGCCTGCCCACCACCCGGGACAGCTTGACGAACAGGTAGGCGGACTTGCCGAACACCAGGTCCACGTCGATGGCCAGGTGGAAGCCCCCGTGGTACTCCACCTCCGCCTCAAAGGCCAGCTCCTCCGGGGAGGTGGCGGGCAGCGCCTCCCCGCCCTCGGGGCCGTCGGGCGGCTCTCCCGAGGCCGAGGGCGCCACGGGCCGCAGGAGGCGGATGGTCTTGATGAAGGGCACCGTCTCGCCCAGGAACACGTCCCGCAGGCTCAGCCCCTCCAGCAGGCGCCCGGCCGTCTTGGTCTGCAGCAGCTCCTCGAACTCCACCTTGATCTTCTTGGTGACCCAGCGGCGGGCCAGCGCGGTGTCCCGCAGCTCCCGGAACAGGAACAGGATGGTGGCGTTGAGGAAGTAGCAGGTCTCCCGCGTCAGCGGGGCTGGGGTCTCCGGGGTCGGGGTGGCGCCGCCCTCGGGGGCCCGGGCGGAGGGCTCCTCAGCCCCGCCGCCGCCATAGAGGTATTCCCGCAGGGACAGGCCCGGCACCGGCCTGATGTAGCGGAAGCCGTCGCGCGCGCGGGCGGCCTCGTCCGGCGGCGGCTCGGGCTGCTTGCGGTAGATGAGCAGGAACTGCGCGAGGAGCGTGAGGAAGGAGCCCAGCACTGCCGACGCCAGGATCAGGAGCAGCAGCCCCATCCCGCCCCCGCCTCCGCCCGGACGACCCGGGCCGCCGCTCCCGCGCCCACCGCGCGGCTTTCTTCACGCCGCCGCCCCCGCTGCCTCCATCTTGAGAACATCGGGCGGCGGGGTCGGGACGAGCTGTTTCCTGGGCCTCGTCCGGCGGCTCCTGCCGGGCGCCGCGCGATGCCCGAGGCTGCAGCCGCCCGCGGCTCCTCAGACGCTCCCGAAAGGCGGCTGCTGCTTCGGCGGCGGCAGCGGCAGCGGCGGCGGCCGCAGGGGGGGCGGGGCGGCGCGCGTCCCTTCAGCCTCCGCTCATTGGGTGACTGTCACGTGACGTCAGCGGCGTGCGCGCTCCCGGAGGCGTCGCTTGGCAGCCGGCGCGCGAGCGCGCGGGCGCGGGTCCCTCTTCGCCTGCGGAGCGTCCTGCCAGCCCCGCCCCCCCAACCCGCCCCCCCGCCCCAACGTTCCATGCCCCGCGGTCCACGTGGCTGTCACTTCGGGAGCTCCTGTCGAAACCGGGGAGGTTAGCGGGGACCTCCGGCTGGAGGATCAGGCAGCCCGGCGGAGGTGGAGGTGGCGTGTTTGGTCCTGGCCGTCCCGTTATTCTTCTGTGCGCCCATCCCCCGTCGTCAGCGGCCGCGGTCCCTGCGGGTTACCTCTGCTGCAGGGTGGCTCTTCCCCTCGCGCCCCGAGATGGGGTCTGGCGGCGGCTTCCTCCGCAGGGCAGTGCCGCGGAGGCTCAGAACTGGCCGCTCGGAGACTGACTGCCTTGGCGACCGCTGTCGCAGACCAACCGTCCATCCCATCAGCCCACTCTCTGCGTCCGCGGAGGGTGGGCCCTGGGAAGGAGGGACAGAGAAAAACAACCTAAGATTTACCCCCCAAGTGAATAGGCAAGGTTTCAATGAGAAGGAACTGAAAGAGCTGGGACAGGAAAGGTGAGTGAGATGAATTTGTCAGAAGATTGGAAGGTGGATAACGGCTCTCGGTCAAGTTCTTGCAGTGGGTTAAGCGCCCTGTATATCAATTACACCGTGAGTCCATCCAGGAGGCCGTTGTTTGCCGCCCCCCCCCCCCAACCGTTTTGACAAACGCAAACACTGCCGCACGGAGGTGAAGAGAGTTCCCTGGGGTGACACCATGGAGTCTGGTTTGTCTAATGCTAAGCCCCAAGCCCTTGGTCACTTCTCTGTGTCATGATACCGACATTGCTAGAGTTGGAAGGGGGCTTATTGGCTGGTTCTCTGATGCACAGGAAAGGGAAATTGGGGTCGGGGTAGGGGCCAGGAAAGTCTTCAGGGAATTTTGCACAGGGGAGCATCTTGACCAAGGCCATAGAGGTAATAAAAGCCCGGTTGCCCAGCAACATTGCTGTTCCTGATGCCCCCTGGCTCTTTGGTTGTTACATCACAGATGCTTAGGTGGTTCCAATCACATGGACACAAAAGCAGTTCTACTTCTCGTCTTACAAGGGTCAGATACTACATACCTAAAAGTCAGACCAGTTGTGGCTGGCCCTGAGAAGCCAGGGCAGATCTCTCGCTAGCCCTCCAAGACTTTTAAGCCAGCGTTTGTTTAGATTCTGGGTTATTCTAGAACAAAAGCAGTTTGGCCACATTCTGACCCAACTGGAGCAGGTGCAGAACTTTGGAACCAGGCCCATCTTATCTTACTCATGCCCAGGTGTATGACCAGATGGCTCGTTTACTACGAAAATGTAAGACAGGTGTCTGCTGAGGAGCTAGGCTCAACCCCCCACCTTCCACATCCTGAGGAAGTCTTAGGCCCTACTGGGATTTCTGGGAGCTTGAGGCACCTTCTGTCCCAGTGGTCACCTGTGGCTCCTGGCCTCTGCTTCCGGGCCACAGCCTCCGTTCTGCACTGTCCCAACGCAAATGGAGAATGGAGACCCTTCCTCGATTTCCACTAAAAACCTAGTTTATAAAACCCATGCACCATGATAGAAAATGTCACAGAAGCTGGAGATGGGGTGGAGCCAAAGAATCATTCCTCCTGTTGCTGAGATACAACAGCCTCAAGCTGTATATGACCTGTCCTACATCTTAAAGTAGTTTTCAACCACCTCCTCACCCAGGAGGGAGGTGGTTGTTCTTCATGGGAAGGGGTCCTCAGTTTCACACTCCTCCCTTTTCCTCCTCCCACCTCTTTCTTCTTCCTCACATGGATTACCTCTGGGAATCTCAAGTCTTTGAATTCCATTCTAGAGGCCTTTGATTTCCCCCAGCAAAACTTGTCTCCTAAGAGCTGCACTGCAAATCCATGAAGGAGCTCAGCACACCTTTCAGGAAGATAAAACTATTTTTCCCTTGTGTTAAAAACGGCAGCATTAATTGAACCCGTACAATAATAGTAGTGCTATTCATAGAGACTTGACTGTGCGCCAGGCACAGCGTTAAGCATTTTCTGTGGTGTATCCCATTTAAAAATCAGAATGTCAGTGAGTGATGACGCTGTCCCACCATCCCACGGAGGTCTGGGTTCGCAGGTCCAGCCCCCCCGCTGGCTGACCCCATCACAGCCCACCGGGGCAGTCCCTTCCATGGTTTAACCTGCACATGTCTGCCAGCTTCGGAGCTTTGCTGCTTTGGCCTTTCATTGGGTCATCAGCTAATCCAGGGCTTCTTAACCTCAGCACTGTTGCCATTTGGAGCTGGGAATTCCTTATTGTTGGAGCTGGCTTGTGCTGGCAGGAAGCAATGCTGTGTTAATAGAAGCTTAATTGTTTTTCATGGCATTCCCTGGAAGAATATTAATTCAGCAGCCTTTTTTCCCCCTTCTTCTTTAATATGAATGCTGGTTCATAGAAACTCCAGAGTCTGGAAACGTTGGCCCCATCTCTGAAAAGCCATGATTCTGCACAGGTATTTGAAGGAAGAAGGTATTTAGCTTTCATGTTGACCTTTTGATGAGGCTTCAATGACATCACTGAAATTAAGCTGCCCCAACAGCCTTCATGGGAAGTATCCATTTCAAGGGTAAAGGCTGCTGAATGCTGGAAGATGGAAGATAAGCATTCTCACCAACTAGAGAGAGGCATAGATCACTTCTGCTACTAAACTCTGAATCTTTCAAGCCAAAGCATGTAAATATGGAGAGTTTGGAAGAGGGTGAACGAAAACCAACTTGATAAAAATGTACTTATATATTCCTACATAAAATAATGCAGATATAGCAAACTATGGCAAAAAGCAGAGGAGTTTAGGATGATTGCCTGAAAATGATACATTAAGCCATTTTGTGAACTGTCAGAATTCAGATTCAACCTTTTTTTTTTTTTTTGAGCATCCAGCATGTGCCAGGTTCTGGGGATACTGAGTGAATAGGACAGAATCCCTGTCTTCGGGGCTGCCAGGTGGAGGAGGGTGTGGACACGTACCTACCTAACTGATGTTAAGAGTGTATTGTGCCTGGTTCAGTAGTTGAGTGTCTTATCTATGAACCCGAAGGTCACAGTTTGGTCCCAGTCAGGGCACATGCCTGGGTCATGGGCTCCATCCCCTGGGTGGGTCGTGTCATCAGGATGTAGCCGATCAGTCATTCTCTCTCATCATTGATGTCTCTCCCTTCCTCTCTGAAATCAATAAAGATATATATATATATATATATATATATATATATATATATATATATATTTCAAAAGAGTGTATTGCTGCAAAATTTGCAGCTGGTGATCTCTCAGAAAACTGGGAAAGGTCTCTCTCGCTCCCTCTCTCTCTCCCTTTTTCTCTCCCTTCTTCCCTCCGTCCCTCCCTTCCTCCTTCCCTGTCATTCCTTCTGAACCCAACCCCGTGCAGAATCTTGTCTCTACATCTCTTTGCAAGTCTGTTCCATTTCCCTCCGTAAGGCTCTTGGTTCCTACTTCCTCAGAGCCTCAGCATGTAGGCAGCTGTGGAAGGCACCAGCTCTCCACCCAAATCTCGAGGGACCTGTTTTCTGGTGCCTACTGTGACCTGCTATTTCAATTTCGAGTGCTGGAGGAGAAACCCCAGATGGGCCCTACTAATCCTATCATTTATCCCCTCGGGTCTTGCCTCTTCTGAGCTGCTAGTGGGTGGAGCAATTTCTCCAATGATGGGGAGAGGATTGAGAATGAGCATAGTTGGGCAATTCTAGGTCAATAGGGGATGAAGGGTTCATCCTGGCTGGGGAAGGTGGGAAGTTTTTTGGAGCAAATGGAATTTGCATTGGCCTCTGATAACTAGAAGGGCATTTAATCAGAAGGAGGCCAAAGCTCAGATGTTGGAAATCCAACAGAGGTTAGGGAAATTGAGACCAGGATGGCTGGTTTATTGAATAGGGTCATTGCAGGAGATAAGAGAGTGAAGCTGGATTGAGAGAAATTAAGTAGGGTTTGAATGTCAGGGAAAATTGGGCTTCTATTTTGTAGTCTTTGTAAAGTCATCAAAGGTTTTTAAGCAAGAGCATGACTTTTAACTCTCTTCCTCTCACCATCCAAGTCACACTATTGCTAGAGTGCTCTTTCTCCAGTGCAAATCTGAACTTGGCACTTCGTGGCCAAAAATTCTTCAAAGGCTCCCCACAGCTGTATTAATAGTAATGGCTGTCATACATCAAGAGCATAGTGAACGGGAGGCAGTGTGCGCTGCATTTCAGAAGCACTCACATCCTCACAATTGCCTTCTAGGGCAGGTGTTTCCATTTTATCAATGAGGAAACAGACACATCACCAGATAAATAAGCTGATAAAGGTCTCTACTTTTGAAGAGGTTTGAACAAGTGCTGTCTGACTCCAAAGCCTCTCAATTTAGGGCAATGTTATCTTAGGATACCATTAACTCATTAACATGGCAAACCTCGCTCTAGGCTTTGCTCATATTTCAGCCTCCCCTCACAGGCTGTCAATAATCCCTGTTGGCTCTACCTTCTGGGAGAAATGCTCACCTCTCCGAATTCAAATAAGGGACTCAGAGACAGAAGTATGGCCAAAATGAGACTTTTAATACCTTCTCCAGAGCGGGCGACTGGTTGTCCAGGCACACAGGTAGTAGTGGTCACGCCCTATTTATTCAGTTCCCCCCTCCGGTTCCTCATTGGCTGAGTATTATGGGGTCACCTGTTTCCTCATAGTCACCTAGGTCTGTTGTCTCTCATTGGGCCATTAAAGAAAATGGGCTGAGGCCTTTTCTAGTTGTCTCCACCTCCCCCTGTCACCTTGGGTGTTTCCACCACTACACTGGCTCACGTCCACAGTTCTTTGTTCATATATCCTCTTCTCTCCGGTCTGCATTCTGTGTGCCCGGGGGGAGATTCAGTCACCGTTTCCATTAAAAGTTGACTGCTGGAGATGGATCACAGAGGCCTATTTCCTGTACCTGCAGAGTCCATTTGGAATTTCACTGCTTTTTACCCATGTTCACCATCCTGGTTCAAGCACCATCTTGGGCTTGGATCACTGGAGTCCTCTCTCAACTGTCCTCTCAGCTTCTGTCCTTACCATCCCGATGTCTGTTCAAACACAGAAGCCAAAGTGACCAAGTTAAAGCATAAGTTTGATCATGTCATTCATCTGCTCAGAAACACCGGTGGCTCCTGTGATGGGCGAAATAATGCACCCCCCCCAACCCCCAAAATGTCCACATCCTAATCCCCGTGAGAATTCCCCATGACAGAGGGGAATTAATGTTGCAGACAGTTGCTAATTAAAGGTTGCTAATCAGCTGACCTTAAAATACGGCAATTACTCTGGATTACCCAGTTGTTCCCGATGTAATTAATTACAAGAGTCCTTAAAAGTGGAAGAGGGAGGCAGAAAGGAAGATCATAAGGACATGATGGGAGGAAGACTCAACCCAGCGCCGCTGGCTTTGAAGATGGAAGGGGGCTAGCAGCAAGGGATGTGGGCAGCCAGAGGCTGGAGGCAGCCAAGAAATGGCTCCCCAAGAGCCCCCAGAGAGGAACGCAGCCCTGCCAACACCTCGTTTTCAGTCCAGTGGGAGCTGCTGGAGGTTGGGCTTCTGACCTCCAGAACTGTAAGAATTAAATGTGTTGTTTAAGACTCAACATGTAGTAAGTGGTTATAGCAACCAGAAGAAACGAATCTAGTTCCCACTCTCAAACAAGGTAAAAGCCAAATGACCTGGCCCCTGTCGCCTCTGGGGCCTCAGCTGCCACCTTCTGCCTTGTTTACTCCTGAGCCACACCGGCCTCTTGCTGCAGCCACACAGCTCTGCAGAACGAACGCATGGTTTTGCAACTTTACTTTCCAGAAGAAAGAGAGGAGCGGTGATTTGCCGATGATCCCCAACAAGGGCTTGAACCCAGGACTCCTGCCCAGCTGCCAGTAGGTTATTATTGCCATTATACTTAACTTTCAATTCAGCTTCCTTCCCAGAAAGCCTTGTGATGAAATCTCCCCTGGCCACCTAGCAGCGTGTTTAAATTCCTTTCCCATGAAGGAATCTTTATGTTGACCGTAATATTCTTTGCCCAGAAGAGTAGTTCATTTCTTTCTGTGTGACATTTAATGACAGACCATTCTTGACAAGACAGAGGAAGAAGTTTCCCCAGCATCGGACTGTACTGACCAAGACAGGCGAATTCCTTAGAAGAAAAGACAAGCCCAGCTTTCCTTCAGCCAAGGAGATTTAGTGTGTGGGTGTCTATTTATACGCGGGGACACAGAGTGAGCTACACAGAAACCCGGGCACATTTTTAAGTATTGTTGGCAATATCAACCTGAGTGCAAACAGCCCTCCTCTTTTGCTGACCTGGCGTTTCTATTTCCAAACAGGAAGGTCTGATTCGTTAGCTCTCGGCCACTCAGTGGAGGGCTCCTGCTGGACATTTGTGCCGAGTCACTTCGGAGCCAGCTGACCAGCCTCCCTGTGTCCAGCCCATAGGTGTTGCAGGCTGGGCCAGGACTGATCTCTGATTCAGTCGGCTCTGTCATGAGAGCAGAGGTGGCCTTCCCTCAAAGCTTGTGGGAACCAGCCTGGCAAATATAGCAGCCCTATCCTGTGGTTTGTATTTTATTTTATTTTTTTATTTTTCTCCATCTCCCCCTCCAGGTTGTGCTCTCGGGGTTTTCATTCCCAGGCCCTGCCCCCTGGCCTTAAGGATAGGCAGGTGATTCATGCCTGGCCAGTTTGTAGTACCCAATCCCTTTTGACCCAGATTGTTCTAGAGAGGGAGGTCATGGACTCAAGCAGAGCCCATCAGAATCCAAACCTGAGGAGGATAGACAGACATTGGAAGTAGATCCTCTCCTTCTGCTGGGTTGGCTGACCTTGGGAGAATGTGATTCTGGAGTCGCCCGGTGGGACCTGTTTGGATGGGAAGCTAGCTAAGTAGAGTCAAGTAAAGAGGAAAAGTGAATGGAGAGATGGTTCTTGAGATGGTGAGTCTCTGGTTCAAGTGGGGTAGGCTCTGTTTTCTGTTATTGTTCTTGCCTTTTCTGAGCCTCCCCACTGCCCTTCCCAGTGACATGAGCCAGTACATTCCCTTCCTGCTGTATAGAAGGCTTAGATTCTGCTTTTGTCACTTGCTCCCAAAGGAGTCTGACTAATACAAGGGGCTTAGGTAGGAAGAAACTGATAGGGCCCCCTGCCACGGGCAAGAAAGGACTTAGAACCCATTCAACCCATTCCTGCAGAGATTAATGCTGGTTTTCTCAAAGGGATCTTTGGAAAGCTTGGTTCTCCAAAGTAACATCCTATCTAATAAAAGAGAAACATGCAATTTGACCATACCTCTGCTACACTCACCAGCCAATCAAAGTGAGTATGCAAATTAACTCAACTAAAATGGCAGTGGCCATGGAGCTGGAGCAAACAGAAGGCTTGGGTTGCCCTTGGCAATGGAGGAAGCCAAGCTCCCTGCCTGCTCTGGCTGGCCCTGGCCTCCACTCAAGGCTCCAAAGTTTCAATTATAGAAGATAAATAAATACCAGATACCTGCTTCCAGCTAGCCCTGGCCTCTGCCCAAGGAGGCGCTGAAAAAAAAAAAAAAGAAGAAGAAGAAGAAAAGAAAAAAAGGAGGCACTGGGAGCTTGAGTCACTGGGGGGTTGATCAGGCCAGGATGGGATGGCAGTTGTGGGTGATCAGGCTGGTGGGGGGCGGGGTCAGTTGGGGGTGAGCAGGCTGTCAGTAGGGGTCAGTTAGAGGTGATTAGGACAACGGGAGGGCAGTTTGGAGTGAGCAGGCCAGCAGGGGGTTAGTTGGGGGCAAGCAGGCCAGTGGGAAGGGAAGGTGGGGACAAGCAGGCCAGCAGGGGGGCATTTAGGGGTGATCAGGCTGGCAGGGGGGCATTTGGGGGCAAGCAGACTGGCAGGCTCAGTAGTTAGGGGAAATCAGGCAGGCAGGTAAGTGTCTGGAGCCAGCAGTCCTGGATTGTGAGAGGGATGTCTGACTGCTGGTTTAGGCCTGATCCCTCTTAACCGGCAGTAGGACATACTTCAAGGGGTCCCAGATTGGATAGGGTGCAGGCCTGCCTGAGGAACACCCCCTCACCCTTGTGCACAAATTTTGTGCACTGGGCCTCTAGTAAGTATATATTTGGCTCCTGAGTGTTCCTCATGAAAGTCAGATCCATTATCACCTATCCCCTTACCTTTTAAAACATTTGGATGGCTTCCCATGGCTGTTAGCATAAAGGGCATGATCCTTGACCTCCACAGTTTGGATCAGAGGTCTGCAGATTTTTCCTGTAAAGGGCAGAGAGTAAATATTTTAGGCTCTGTGCCATTGAGGCCAAATGCAGCCATTGGCATCCGATCTAATAAAAGAGTAATATGCAGATTGGCCATCATTCCAACACACAAGAGGGCTGCCCCCATGTGGACACAAGATGGCCACCACAAGATGGCCAGCAGGGGAGGGCCATTGGGATGTTCCAGACCAGCAGGGAAGGGCAATTGGGAGGGACCAGGCCTGCAAGGGAGGGGAGTTGGGGGCAATCAAGCTTGCAGGGGTGGGCAGTTAGGGGTGACCAGGGTGGCAGAGGAGGGAAGTTGAGGGTAAACAGGCTGGCAGGGGAGCAGTTAGACATCAATCAGGCTGGCAGGGAAGTGGTTAGGAGGTGATCAAGCTGAAAGGCAGAAGCACTTAGGGGCAATCAGGGAGACAGGCAGGTGAGCATTTGGGAGCCAGCAGTCCTGGATTGTGAGAAGGATGTCTGACTGCCCATGAGGAGTCCCAGATTGGAGAGGGTGCAGGTTGGGCTGAGGGACAAATTTCGTGCTCCGGGCCTCTAGTAGGTAAATGAGGTTGGCTATACTCCAATAAAACTTTATAAAAATAGGCAGTGGGCCATAATTTGAGCACTTCCTCATCTGGAAGGTCTGGAACCTTGCCTTCCATTCATATATCCAGCCTCACTGGCCTCCACTCAGAGCCTTCATGCTTAGACCCACAGGCTCCCTTCATAGGGTGCACAGGGCCTTGTATATATGGAAATTTGGCGCCCCACAGGTTGACCCCAACCATGAAATTATTTTTGAGAACCACTGCTGTAGAGCCCAAGACCATCGGAAAACACAAATATTTACATTGTGATTCATTAACGGTAGCAAAATTACAGTTATGAAGTAGCAACAAACATAATTTTATGGTTGGGGGTCATCACAACATGAGGAACTGTATTAAAGGGTTGCAGCATTAGGAAGGTTGAGACCCACTGAGATGAATTAACATGTCATTATATTCACAGAGTATCAAATTTGAATGTATTTCCATAAAAATGTAAATGAAAATAAATGTTAAAAATAAACATTGAATATTTTAAGAAGAAATTTTATTTTTAAAGCATGAAAATAATCTTAATAATGAATAAAATGTTATAGATAAAATTGTTTAAATAAAGCTGCAGCCCAGCTGGCATGGCTCAGTGGTTGAGCAACCTATGAACCAGAAGGTCAAGGTTCGACTCCTGGTTGGGGCACATGCCTGGATTGTGGGTTTGATCCCAGAGGGAGTTTGTACAGGAGGCAGCCAATCAATGATTCTCCCTCATCCTTGATGTTTCTCTCTCTCTCTCCCTTCCTCTCTGAAATCAATAAACATATATTTTTTTTAAAAACAAAGCTATAGTTTTTACTTGACATTTGAAAAACAGAATTAACTCAAGTATCTTTACAAAAACAAAACTATTTACAATGCTAGCATTGATTCTTTTAACTCAGTTGCCAATATATAGTAAATAACCAGTATCATATTTCACTGATGTTACTCTAGATTTACAAATATATTTGAGTAATATGATTTTTTTTAGGGGAAAGCACAAAAAGCAGTCTCCCACTCCCACCAATTATGCAGTCGAGTTTCCTGTGTTTGTGGAAATGGCAGGGGTTCGTGCTCCAGGAGGACAATGGGGTGAGCCTCCCCCGGGAAGCAGACCTTGGCGATCCTGGCATCTCCCCTACCAGGTAAGGAAGTTGTTTAATATCAGAGCATGTTTCCCAACCGCCCACGTGCACCTTTTTATGCTCATCCATCATGACTTGAGAAACGACACGTGGACCACAAATAAAAGGAAGAAAAAGATACTCAGCATTGGCAGGAGGAACACTGTACTACACAAAAACCTGTGTAATTCATGCTGTCTGAGAGGAAGGAATTGACAAGTTAATTAATCTGGCTTTTCTGTTGCTACAGGCTCCTACCACTTCAATCCCCCGTGCCCTCTGGAACAATGTCTAGCTCAGATGTTGGCAGCAGCAGCCCACAAACTCACAGCACTGGGACCCAGGAGCCTTGGTTTTGAGGACAAGAGGTAAAATGTGGACAAGTTTTCTCTGGGGCCTGAGGGGCGGTGGTCCGAAGAATGGATGTTTAGGATTAGGGGCAGTGATGTGTCCGTTCTGAGCATCAGGTCCCCAGTGACAGAAGCATACCCATGTTATTTAATGTGTGTGTGTGTGCGCGCGCACATGTGTGCGTGCGTATGTGAGATAATGTGGGGTCCTCTAGGGCAGGGACCGCTTTTCTCTGCGCAGGTCTCAGAACAGGATGAAAAGGAATTACCTGGATGGTTGACTGATAGGTCTTTTGGGGCATTTGCACTGTAACAAAGACTTTTGCTTAAGCCTCAAAGAATTCCTGGGATGAATGGGGCCTTAGAAGGCAATTTTGAGCTGAGGAGATATACGCTGCCTCTTGCCTTCACTGTTCTTACTGCCCACTACCCATCAGAAGAATGGGTTCTACAGCTAAGCATGCTCATTCTGACTCTGCATCTGTATGCTATAGCTAAGCACCAGTAAAGCCACAGTTTAGTAACAAAATACTTAGCAAGCAAATGTTTTAATTCTTTCTTTCCTGATTGATAGCAGAGTTTCAGGGAAGTACTTTGATAAGTAACTTAATAATAAACACAACAAAGCACAACAGAACTAATGAAAGAAAAGGTACAACACTGATGTGCAGAAAATGCCAACACTGTTGTATTTTTTTAATCAGGAAAAAATTACCAAGACGTATTGCTCCTAAGTGCCTACTGAAAGCCTTTTTAAAATAAAGTTACTATTAATGGGGACCCTATGACTGAGATAAGCCCTCAAATAAAAATGAAGGTAAGCAGAGAAGTGGAGGCACAGAAACTAAGCAGTTTGCACAAGGTCACACATCTACTACGTGGCAGGGACAGTATTCTAAGCGAGGTTCATCTGTGCCCAGATTCTGAGCAGGTGGCCACTGACTGACACTCTAGCTCTTCGTTCCTTCTGCCTCACAACCAGAGGGACCAGGGGGTCAACATTAACAGACATTCAGAAGGACCCTGGCCGAGCATCTTTCTTCTGCTTCCCCTCCAGGTCCCCCAAAAGACAAAGAAGTCTTATTAACACTGCAAATAGCTAATAAGCATGTATTCAAGTGTTAGGTTAGGTCCAAGGTCGGCAAAGACGCGGCTCTTTGGCCCCTTGAGTGTGGCTCTTCCACAAAATACCACGGCCTGGGTGAGTCTATTTTGAAGAAGTGGTGTTAGAAGAAGTTTAAGTTTTAAAAATTTGGCTCTCAAAAGAAATTCTCATCGTTGTACTGTTGATATTTGGCTCTGTTGACTAATGAGTTTGCTGACCACTGGTTAGGTTATAAGATGTTGTAAAACAACACTTTCTGACTACCCTTTCCTAGTGGGTAAAAATCTGACCACTGAATTTTGAAGTACTTCTTTCCTCTAATTACAAAATATTGACTTCCTTCAGCTCACTTTAGAACTTTACGAGGTTAGTACTACAAGTTGGAAAAGTGCCAATAGGGCCTTGAGTACAGTTAACCCTTGAATAGCATCGGTCCACTTATATGTAGATTGTTTTCAATAATTATGTATAGTACTGTAAATGTATTTTTCTCTTCCTTACGATTTTCTTAATAACATTTTCTTTTCTCTAGCTTACTTTATTGTAAGAATACAGTATATTAACATATAATATTCAAAATATGTTAATTGACTGTTTGTTGTTGGTAAGGTTTCCAGTCAATAGTAGGCATTTAGTAGTTAAATTGTTATTAATTTTTAAGAGTTCTCTGTATTTCTGGAATCAAGTCCATTCTCAGATGTATGATTTGCAAATATTTTCTCCCATTCTGTGAATTGTCTTTTCACTATCTTGATAGTGTCCTTTGAAGTACAAAATTTTAAAATTTCGTGAAGTCAAATTTATCTAGTTTTTCTTTGCTTTCTTATGTTTTTGGTGTCATATCTTAGAAACCATTGCCTAATCCAAGGTCATACCTATGTTTTTACATGTAGGTCTAATCCATCATGAATTAATTTTTTATATGGTGTGAGATAGGGGTCCGACTTCATACATTTTCATGAAGATATCCAATTATCCCAGACCATTTGGTGAAAAGATTATTCTTTCCCTCACTGAATTGTCTTCTACTCTTTTCAAAAACCAATTGACCATGAATGTGAGAGTTTATTTCTGGACTCTCAATTAAAGACCTTAGAGCCTTTGCATAAGCAGTTCTTTTATGATAAAGTTCCCTTGCCTTGTTACCAGACTGCCCCTTTATTCTTTTTTTTAAAATACATTTTATTGATTTTTTTTTACAGAGAGGAAGAGAGAGGGATAGAAAGTCAGAAACATTGATGAGAGAGAAACATCGATCAGCTGCCTCCTGCACACCCCCTACTGTACATGCCCTTGACTGGAATGGAACCTGGGACCGATGCTCTATACACTGAGCCAAACCGGTTTCGGCAGCCCTGTTATTCTTACAGGACTCTTTATTCTCTCTTCCAGGTACTGTGACACCCCTTCCTTAGACCTTGTTGTTCTTAGCACATACTTTTGTCCTTGACTCTGTCACTCCAAAGGGTGTTTAAATTTGTCACTATGCCTAGCATTCCAAATAGTCTGTGCTACTTGAAGGCAGGGACAGTATCTTATCTGTCCTTATCACTCCAGGACTGGGAATTCAAAGTGTGCTGGATGAATGATTTGAATTCACTTGGTAAATGTAAACTATGGGTAGAAGAGTGACTAGAATTTTATGACCATTAATCATGGAAAGCACATCTGTGGGTATGTTTTTTATACCAACTGAAGAGGAGTTTTGACAATTATTGGATTCATTGAAAGTTTTTGTCTTATTAAGAGACTTGTCTGGCTTTATACATACATATTTTAAAAAAATCCATTTGAGGACCTGAATGCATTGGTCAGATAAGCCAATGGTTGTCAAAACCTCTTTTTCCTTGGAACTCTATAGAAATTGACCTAGATGCTCAGCCAACCTCTAGAAAATTCTGTTCTCATCTGTGCTCAAGCTGCTTTTCCTCAAACCACACTTGGGCTCATTACATCCTCTGATGCCTTTGGATCAATAGGTTGAAGATGTTCATGCGTTTCAGATGTTTTTGCCCTCATTGTCTTACTTCCTGGCTCAGGTCAGAATATCTTTGGACTGAAGACAATTCAAGAGCTGGCTAAGAACATTTATCCTGCCCCATTTATACCATATACTTTTTTATAGTCATTCTCATCTGAGCGAGAGTAATTAAGACTCTAGAATGAGAAGTGTACTGTCCTTTCCACAGAATTGCTTAGCTAGGCAGACCTTTCTTCTTCCATATTCTTCTGGGATTGGGGTTGGGGGTGGATCCCTTTCCTAAGGAATAGAAGCCAAATGGTCTTTGGCCAGCGACAATTTCCCAACACAGCATTTACTACCCCATTCATGTATTCTAATAAACAAAACTGACACATGCTTCCAATGTAATATAAAGGTTAGGAATCTTCTACTTTGAAACTATTCCACATATCTCAACTGTGCCAAGGGTCCTTTAAAGAACTTCATAATACTTTTAACCACAAAGCCACTGTAAATGGCTTTGCCTTTGCGTTAGAGTTCAGAGGTCACACGTAAACCTTGAATAAATTGCACTTAGTTTGTGAAATCAATAATCCTCTTACTACTCTCTACTTGAGCCCTAAATTTTTTTATTACAACATTTCTAAGTTCTCATTCTAATATCAAAACAGCAAAATTTCAGAAGACACTTTAGAGCCACAATCTTTCAGAAGCAACAAAAATGAACAACAAAGGTCCACTTAGGGAAAACCGAGTCGAAGAGAGAGGGCGGGAGTTAAGCTCAAGCCCTTCCTCCCCTTCCTCCTACAGAGTTTCCATCCCATTGAAATATAAAAGAGACTTAACACTCCCAACTCCAATGTGTAAAGCCTGACAAGGCTCTTAATAAGTTGTTGTTTTTTAAGATAAATAATTTTGGGAAACAATGGGCTAATCTCTGATAAGCAAAGTAATTCCTTACTGCTCATGGTGCATTACAATTCTCAAGGGTGAACATTGTGTAGTTTTCTCTAAAGGTATTTGACCATGGAACACTTTTGTTCCAGTTCATCTCTTTTCAAGGTTAGTGTTCATGGAATACATTTTGGGAAATGTTGCCTGACAACTTCTATAAGAGTCTAACTCCTGGGTTTGCACATAAATTCACACTCCTTTATCCATATCTAAAAACCTCCTCTCAAGGAACAATCATGTCTCAAGAAGGAGGAATGTTTGTACTGCATGTGGTTTAATTCAGGGAAGTGTTTTCAAGCTACTTGGCCAGAGCTAAGCCATGTCCTCCAATATTGTTTTTCAGTAATAAGTGTGATATTTTCATTTCCATCTGTTGGAATTCTGTGTCTCTCAATTTGTTTAAAACTCAGCATATTTTTTTTCCTGGGATCATTAAAATCTCAATAAGACCCATTAAGCTGGGGTTCCTCCAGACACATTTTGAAAACCACTGCTTAGGTTAATGGGGGAGTAGGTGGACATCACAGAGTTGAAAGCAAAGGAACAACAAGATCAAATCAAAAGCTGATGGAGGCAGGGATACCTGTTCGAGTCAGGAAAAAGATACTGGGGACCTGATCCAGAGCAATGATGGTTAGGGAAGAGAGGAAGTCATGGAGGGGGCAGGTTGGTAGGCAGGACTTGATGGCTGATGGCTTTGGGGCAGAGGAGAGCACCTGACCTAAGTGACTGTGAATGGAGCTACATGAAGAAGAATAAAGGGGAAGGTCAATTGTGATCTTTATTTGAGCTGTGTGTCCTCAACTCTCAAGGTTAGAGGAGGGAAAAGATAGCATTGGTAATAGGGGAAAAAGGAAAATTGTGAGACTAGAGTGAAGCTTTCCTAGGGTTGGGGCAGAAAAGCATTAAGGAGGAACATGTGTTCAGAGAAGTCTTCACTTTGAAGCTTGCCCTCCGAAGATGCCTCACTTGAGTTTCTGGGCCCGCAATTTGGGAGGTGACATTAGCAGGTTCTCAAGCAAGAAGAGTATCCTAATTCAGAAAGTACTTTCTTTTATTTATTTATTAATTATTATTTTAAAATTTATCTTTATTGTTGAAAGTATTACAGATGCACTGCCTCCCCCTCCCCCCCACCATCAAGGAAGTATTTTCTCATTTTCAGTTTACACAACTACCATTCTGCCAGCCACAGGTGTCTGCCTGCATCAGTGTTTCCTTGAGTTCCTCTGAGTAGGTCTGTAGGGACTGATGACCATTGGCCCTGAGAAACAGGAACAACTGGGACTTCATTCCACTTACTTTACAGGTTATGCCCATGGGAAGCCTGGCTACTGTGATCACTTTCCACTAATTTCTGCACCATCTCTCTCATGGAGGAAATTAAATGAGATAACAACTGTGAAGCACCAAATGCAGTGCTTGGCACATAGTAGGTACTACTCATGTTAGATCCTCCTCTTTCTTCTGATATTCACAGCCCTCAAATGTGCCAGATTGTCAAAAAGGTCATCCTAGTGGTGACCAACTTGGGTGTGACTCCTGGGGATAATAATTCTGGCCTCAAAAGATTGTTGTGAAGGTTCGATGTGATATGTCTTGTAAAGAGCCAAGTACAGTGCCTGATACCTAGCAAGTGATCAGTACACCATAGTAGCCACATAGCTGTATTATCTTGAAAACAATTGAAAGGAGATGAGGGAAGACAGTGACTTCTAATGTGCTAGACAAGGCTTGAATCCATCCCAGAATATTAAAAAACAAAATGCCGTGAAGCACTTTTCCCACAAATGCAAGTTGCTTTATTTATTTATCCTTCAGAATCTGTGTTGTAGGCTGTGCATCAGCTAGTCACTCATACTTTGCAAGGAATATTTTTAAAATATATTTTATTGATTTTTTACAGAGAGGAAGGGAGAGGGATAGAAAGTTAGAAACATCGATGAGAGAGAAACATCGATCAGCTACCTCTTGCACACCCCCTACTGGGGATGTACTCGCAACCAAGGTACATGCCCTTGACCGGAATCGAACCCGGGACCTTTCAGTCCATAGTCCGACGCTCTATCCACTGAGCCAAACTGGTCTTGGCTGCAAGGAATATTTGGTAAACTTGTTTTAGAGCTCAATGTATTTGCAAGGCATAGTGAGTTGAATGGTGGCCCCCAAAATCCTAACCCCAAGAACTTATAAAAAGTGACCTCATTTGGGAAAAGGGTTGTTGCAGATGTAGTTAAATTAATGATATTGAGATGATACCTGAATCAACCAAGTAGGCCCTAAAACCAATGGTGAGTGTCTTTGGAAGAGAAGAAGACACAGGAAGAGAGAAGAAGGTCATGTGAAGATGGAGGCGGAGATCGGAGTGAAGCAGCCACAAGTCAAGGAATGACAGGAGTCTCCAGAAGCCGGAGGAAGCCAAGATTCTCCCCCAGAGCCTTTGTGGGAGCACAGACCTGCTGGCACCTTCATTCTTCTGGTTTCCAGAAGGGAGTGGGAATAGATTTCTGTCATTCTAAGCCTCCCAGTTTGTGGTCATTTGTTACAGGAGCCAGAGGAAACGAATACATCTGGAACAGAAATGTACTCAAGCTAAATTTGCCAACAAGAGAGATAGAAAGGGCATTTTCTGGAAGGACACGAGGTAACTTCATGGATTTTAAGGACAAAAAATTCAGGTTGGCCTCATAAGGGACAAGGACCAGGCCTAGAAAGTTGGGAATAAGGTGGCCCTCTCATTTGTGGACACTTGATCTTTCCCATCTTGTCCTTCTCCTGTCTCTATCTGCAGGGTGGCTCTCTGTGGTTCTTCATGCATGTGGCAACCTGACCTGTCTTGGCATCGCATTTCAAGTGCCTAACAGACCAGCACATGGCTCTGGGGCCTGAATCCAAATTCCAGGGACAGAATCGCTTAGTCCTTGATAGAATCAACTCTTGCCCACGGGTGAGACCTGGTGTCTGGGGATGAGGAGGCTGCTGGCAGATATCCTCCAAGGTCTCTATGTGAATGCAAAGACAGTTTGAAGAGCAGACAACATCCATGCAGTCGCCAACCTGGCAGGAGAGTCTGGCCTGCTTTCCACACGTACTCCCTGCATGAGACAACGTCCTTAGCCTTCTGCCCTCTGTCTCCTCAAGCTCCTCTCAGGCATGACCGCATCATATTTCTGAGGGAGGAAAGCAGCTGAAAAGCTATCCATTAGATTCTCTTCCTGTTCCAAACGTGAAGTTCATCTACTGGCACAAAAACATTATTGATTTTTGTCTATTATAATCTTCTGAAATAACAAATTTCCAAGAGCAGGAAAAGTCTTTGGCCTTTTTTACACGTAGATCTTAATTCGTAAAAATACCTGTTTATTTATTTTCATGCTGCCTTGAAAGGGCTCCTATAGGCCAGGTAGACCAGGAGAAACTTGGAGCTTGAAGGAGAGCCTTTGCCTGTAATGCCTTTGATCAGCAAAGCAAAGCCTTAACGCAAACAGAAATCCAAGCCAGGCAGGGCTGTGGGAGAACAAGAGAAACGGGTTCTGGGGAAGAGTTCCATTCCTTGAACTTTATTCTGTCATCTAGGAGAACTGGTTGAATGCATACTAAATGCTGGGCATTGGCCTCGAGCTGGGATTACTGAGGGTAAAAAGCTGGACACTGTGGGGCCGGCATGGCGCCTGTAGCTGTGGGACAGGCAGGCAGAAATAAATTAAAAAAAAAAACGATGGAAAATGGATGAATCACTGCAAGCTAGAACAAAGGTCATGGAGGAAAAGGTGCCTGGCATAGTAAGAGTGACTAAGTCAATCATTAGCCTTGTGGGTTAGGGAAGGCTTCTCTGGGGAAGGCAAATTTCCCTGAGATCTGAAGGGGCGAGTAGGTGTTGAATCAGATGAAGCTGACAGGAGTGGGGAGGCAAAGGGAATATTGCATAGAGATAGCTATTCATTATGCCATCAGGTAGAAACCCATAAAATGCAAATGAGAGACATGTGCACTTGCAGGCCCACAGACTGGGGGAAGGATGAGATGTCAGGCAGTTCTCTTCTTTTGCTCTCTGCATATGCAGGAAGCTGCGGAGGTTTCCTCCTAGATCTCTGGCCCTAGGCCGGTCTCCCTGTCAGAGGCTGTAGGAAAGGACTCAGAATGCCGGCCTTGTTGAGCGGCCCAGGCCTCTCTGCATCAGTGTCATCTAGATTCTAGAGCATTTCAAGGAGCTCAGTGTACAGGAGCCTGGGCAGACAGAAGATGACAGATTTTGTCAGAAAGAGAATTAATTATGAAAAGATGAGCTCTTTGGTTTTCTTTGCTCTTGTCTCTAAATGAAGAAGAGGGAATCTGGGGCTCAGGGAGATGACCCCCTGAGATCTTCCCACCTGAGACGTGCCCATGTGAGGGTTGCCAGTCCTCCGGAGAAGGCCACCTGGAAGAGGAAGGCTCATACCCCAGGAGCAGGAGTCACGCGGGGGAAAGTAGAGGCCATAAGTAGAGGGCACTTAGCTTCTCCCCAGGACACTTTCTTGGCCGTTCAGGATGGCCCTCTCCTTCCTCGATGTCCCAGGAGCCGGGGTGTCCCTCTAGCTCCTGACCTGCTTTATAACACTCTGCCGATGTGTCTGTCTGCCCAGCTGCTTGCTGGGCTACTCAAGGGGCTGTATCTTTTCCTGCTTTTGTTGTGTGTCTGACACCTGGTAGTCACACGATAAGCATTCAGTACAGATTCATGCAAGGGATGAAAGCATGGGTCTTATTAATTTGTACTCAGCTTTAGTCCCAAACATTTTGAGGCTGAATCATGGTGCTCAGAAGTAGATGCGATTAAATGAAGGGTCTTATTCACATTGCCTTGTACATTAGTAGGTGCTCCATTGTGACTTACAGAGTGGGTGCTTATAAATATCTCCATGTTAATGCTCTGTATTTATATTGAGCACAATTTATTTGTTAATGACATCGATCTTGTAACAAAGCAGCACTTTGGAGCAGCATTCACACATCCCTGAGCGAGTTACTCCCGTGAGGCAGAGATCTTGCCATCACCATTCTCTGTGTACAAAAGACTCTACTCGTATACTTCTGCCCTTTGATTAAAGATAGGACACAGGTGTTTTTCTGTTTTGATTGTTGTTGTTGTTTTGTCCTATGCCTGGCCTTCGTAGGTCAGGACATCGAGTTTTCCTAGGGAGTGTGTGTCTGTGTGTGTCTGTGTGTGTCTCTGTGTGTGTCTGTGTGTGCCTGTGTGTGCCTGTGTGTGTCTGTGTGTGTGTCTGTGTGTGCCTGTGTGTGTCTGTGTGTGTGTGTGCCTGTGTGTGTGTCTGTGTGTGTCTGTGTGTGTGCCTGTGTGTGCTTGTGTGTGCCTGTGTGTGTCTGTGTGTGTGTCTGTGTGTGCCTGTGTGTGTCTGTGTGTGTGCCTGTGTGTGTCTGTGTGTGTCTGTGTGTGCCTGTGTGTGTCTGTGTGTGCCTGTGTGTGTCTGTGTGTCTGTGTGTGTCTCTGTGTGTGTGTCTGTGTGTGCCTGTGTGTGTCTGTGTGTGTATCTGTGTGTGTCTGTGTATGTGCCTGTGTGTGTCTGTGTGTGCCTGTGTGTGTGTCTGTGTGTGCCTGTGTGTGTGTCTGTGTGTGCCTGTGTGTGCCTGTGTCTGTGTGTGTCTGTGTGTGTCTGTGTGTGTCTGTGTGTGTGCCTGTGTGTGTCTGTATGTGTCTGTGTGTGTCTGTGTGTGTGTCTGTGTGTGTCTGTATGTGTCTGTGTGTATCTGTGTGTGTCTGTGTGTGTCTGTGTGTGTGCCTGTGTGTGTCTGTATGTGTCTGTGTGTGTCTGTGTGTGTGTCTGTGTGTGTCTGTATGTGTCTGTGTGTGTCTGTGTGTGTCTGTGTGTGTGTTCTGGAAACAAAGGCTGACCGTCACTCAGCAAAGGCAGTTGAGGTTCCTGTATCTCCTCATGTAGTCTTGCCAGTTACATGAGAGTGGGAGGGGGTGGCGGCTTGCCAGCATGTTCTGTGCCTTTGGATAAACAAACATCAATATTTATCAGAGCTGCTCCGTGTGCTTCCTTGGCTGCTGGAACAGGGAGACCTCCCTGTGCTTGTATGGTTTTCTCTGTCTGAGATAAACATTTGGATCCATTAAGGGGCTGGGGGGATGTTTGTACTCTGCTCCCCAGTCACCTAGGCTAATTTACCACATTAGGAGGCCTCATAATTCATTAATAATATACAAATACGAACCAAGGGAAGAAATTGCCTAGTTAATTGACTTTTGTGATACAAATCTAAGACTCGCTGGCTTTAAACATTACCTAACAGCTGTGCGCGTACCACACACTTAAGAGAAAGCAAAAAGTCACCCAATGAAAAGACTTGAAATCATTGACTTTGGGCTTTAGAAAAAGACTCAGCTCCACTGGTTCTCTCTGGAAATCTGGAAGTAGAGGAGACAAGGAAAGGAGACAAAGAGATGGAGAGAGATTCAGCCATCCTAGAATGCAGTCAGGTGTACTGCCTAGGCTAGGCTCTGCTGGGCCATGCTGGATTGTGCTGGGCTCCCTACCCCAGCCCAGATGGCTGCAAAGCTTGATTAGAAGCAGTACCACTAGGCTTAGCTGAGTGGTCCAACCAGGAGCAAAGTTCATTGGTCTAACGAAATCTTCCCCGCTGACATCCCGAGGCTAGTCTGCCGTCTCTTGTGCTCTGTGATCATTGCCAATGGAGAAGACGTGGAATTTTTGTCAGTTCATTAATAATGAACTGGGAGGTTAATAAAGTCGAGTGAGGAGGTTTTGCAGGCCAGCCTTGATGGTCAAATGGATCTTAGATTTGAATCCTACTCATTCTCTCCCCCCCCCCCCCCCAAGACTGGCCAATCATCCACTCCTACCTGTCTGCAGCTGGAATTTCAAGCTCATAAATGTGACCTAGGCATTAGCAACCTCATCATTCCCTTTATGTCTGCAGTGGGGTTACTTGTATGATAAACCTGGCTCCTCCTTAAAGAAGCCACACACCCATGGCAAAGGGTGTCATGTGGATTTCACTGCAGATTTCATTCGGGAGGCAAAGGGGAGACTGCTTGAATGCCCCACCACACACAGCCTTAGTCCTCCTGCTTGATTTGCCTGTTCTCCCCAAGGTCCTCCTTGATGGCTTTGCCTCTGGGAGTTTTCCTCTGTGACCTTGTTCTTCGGAGTCTTCTAATTTCTCTCTTTCTTGATTTCAAAAATAAGAGAAAGAATATGAGGTCTGTTGTTCGAAGCTTGAGATTCATTTTTCTAGTCTATAAGTTGGAAATGACAATAATTCCTACCTCATAAAGTGAGGAGAATTAAATAATTGTGAACTCTAAAGCAGTGTGTCTCCAACATGACCTATGAAATCAGTTTAATGGATTGATAGCAGCATTTAAAAAATGAAGTAGGATAAGTAGAAATTATCAGAGGCCATCACTTACAGAAGGGGTGTTTTATTTCGTGAATCTTTTCATTCAGTTTTATATATGAGATTCGTGCAATAGGCCTTCCTTCCCTGAGCTTCCAGCACCGGTTTTCCTCCGGCACCTGGGACCCAGGCCTTTGCTGTGGCCGGAGTCTGCCTTCCTAATCTTTGTTGCAGTCTCTGGCCAGAGTCTGCTGTCTTCATCTTCACTGCAGACTCAGGCCGGAGTCTGCCATCTTCACTGTAGACTGCCATCTTCATCTTCATTGCAGCCAGAGTGCCACTCCTGTAGATCTCTTCGCCCCCTCCCTCCTCCCTCTCATAGCAGGAGTCCTCCCCTGCCTGGCCACTCTGCACCTGGAGCAGCTGGGCAGCCTCCATCTTTCTCCTTCTAATTTGTGTATCCCCTCCTCATTGGCTGGTGGGCATAGCAGAGTGATGGTTAATTTTCATGTTTCTCTTTTATTAGTGTAGACTAGATGCCCAATGCATGAAATTTGGGTTAGAATAGGCCTTCCTTCCCCCAACTGCTGGCACTAGCTTCCCTCTGGCACCCGGGACCCAGGCTTCCTTCTAGTCTAATTAGCATATTTCCCTTTTAATGTGCATGAAATTTATGCATAGGGGGTTTGGGGGGTGGTGTTCCTCAGCCCAACCTGCACCCTCTCCAATTTGGGACACCCTCAGATATCCCTCTCACAATCTGGGACTGTTGGCTCCTAACCACTCACCTGCCAGCCTGATAGCCCCTAACCATTCTGCCTGCCAGCCTGATAGGCCCCTAACCACTCTCCTGCCAACATGATCATCCCCAGCTGCCTTCCCCTGTGGGACTGAGGGGACTAGGAGAGTCTGGCTGGATAAAGCAGAGCTGAGAGGACTGGGCATCACCATCTTGTGGCTGTGGGTGCTGCCATCTTCTGAGGGCATGGCAGCAATTAGCATATTTCCTCTTTATTGGCTGTAGGTATCACCATCTTGTGAGGGTGTGATAGTCAATTAGCATAGTCCCTCTTTATTAGATAGGATATGCACCACTGTAAAATGATTTTTTTACTATCAGCTATGCTAAAAAATGTTTGAAGTATTTGTCATTAAATTCACCTTCAGCCTTGAGTTGGAGCTCTCTGGGACTTAAGGAGCCCCAAAACCCTGATATTGAAAGATCAGAGACCTCCAATCTAGCCCCCAGCCAGGAAGCTATGCTATGATGTCACACAAAAGGCACATTCTGGCAACCCAGGGACTAAATTCTGTTCATAAATATTTTGGTAGGCTCACATAGTATTTATTGAAATATTTGGGTTAATTACTATCATTTGGAAATCAGAAGATAGGACATAAAAATCTAGATTTTCACTTTCTTTGGCAATTTGGAAGATCTAGCTATACCAGATCTTTCCTGCAGTCTCAGTCTCACCTGTGTCTTCATTTGTCTCCTGCTTGGGCTCAGGAAGCACTAGCAGCTACTCCTTGACCTGGAGTCCTTCCCTCCTAAGGCTTAATATTTAGAGCAGTGGTTGGCAAACTCATTAGTCAACAGAAACAAATATCAACAGTACAACGATTGAAATTTCTTTTGAGAGCCAGATTTTTTAAACTTAAAATTCTTCTAATGCCACTTTTTCAAAATAGATTCGCCCAGACCATGGTATTTTGTGGAAGAGCCAAACTCAAGAGGCCAAAGAGCCGCATGTGGCTCGTGAGCCGCAGTTTGCTGACCACTGGTTTAGAGAATCACAAAGCTGGAGGTCCAAACCCTCATTTATAGGAGGAGGATAGATGCTGAGGAGGTGCCTGACAAGACCACAGGGATCATTAGTTGTGCAGACGGGAAAAGCAACCGTTCTCCATCCTCCTGGCTCAGCACTCCTGTTCAGCCTCTCGATAAAAATCGAGACTTTCTTAAGAGATGTGCTTGACTCACTAAAGGCCATCAGTCCTCACCTTTTCCCTCTGTGTAAGCCAAGGCACATGTTGTAAAAGTGCAGTTAGACCCAGAGTGGTTCTTGCTTGTCTTACATGGTGTTTACAGATCTCTGTCTTCCCTCCATGACTTTCCCTCGTGACCTTCCGTGGCTACGGCTGCTCTGAGAGTAGCATCTGCCGGCGGAAGACATCCGGGCAAAGCGATGCATCAGGTGGGCGTTGGGAAAGGATCTGTTGTCTGGCTGTTTGCTTCACCCTGTTGGAGCTGGAGGACAGAGAAAACCGGCTAGGTGTGCATGTTTTGTCAGGTGAGGTCGCAGGCAGTGCCAGCATCAGCAGGCCGACGTGTGTGTAACTCCCTGGTCCCCCGAGAGAGAAGGTGCGAGGCGGCTCCGATGGGACCAGTCTGAGAAGGGGAAGCCACACTATGCCGGGCCCATGGCCAGGAACTTGAAAGATATTTTGGTAGTTTTAAATTATTTTTATTTTGTTTTGTGTTATAAAAATAGTTAAACGTATGCAAAGCTACAAAGAATAATGTATGAACCTCTATATACCTGCCACACAGAGTCAGTGTTTAGCAAGATTTTATTACATGTGCTTCCTAACGCCCCCTTTTAAATTTTACTTTGGCATATAATTTACATACAGTAAAATGCAGAGCTCTGGAGTACATTTTGATGAGTTTTTTAAACCTTTATTCTTTTGAAATAATCCCATGTTTATAGAAGTCGCATAAATAATACAAAACATTCCATAGACTCTTCAGTGAGATTCACCACACATTAACAAAATACCACATTTGCTTTATCATGCATTACACACACACACACACACACACATTATTATTATTTTTCCGAACCATCCGTAGGCAGATGACTTTTGCCAAATATTTATGCCCACGTAATCATCACTCAGATCGAGTTACAGAACATTCCACACCCTGGAAAGTTCCCTGGTGCCCTTTTCCACTTCTCGTTTTTTATTTCTTTTCATTAATTTCCTTTCAGTTTTCACTCTCAGTTTTCGTCTTGTTTGTTCTTGAACCTGATGCAAAAGAACGAATCCCAATTTATTTCTGTTTAATTGTTATTTTATTGATCCTCACTCAAGGATATTTTCTCCATTGATATTCAGAGAAAGAGAGAAACATTGATGTGAGAGAAACTCATGAATTGGTTGCCTTCCACCTGCACCTCGACCAGGGTGAGAAGTGAATCTGCAACTCAGGTCCATGTCCTTGACCAAGAATCAAACCCGTGACCCTCGATGTGAGGGCTGACGCTCTAACCACTGAGCAGTGCTAGCCAGAGCTCTGCTTAATTATTTTAAAGCAAACCTCAGATCTCAGGTTATATATCTCTACATACTTTTTAAGTATCTCTAAAAGTCATGGGCGTTTTTTCCTTACATAATCACAGGGCCAATGGGATTATGTAAAATGTCTTCATAACAAACTGCTCTGATTACCTGCGTTTTCCAGTTGAGCACACAGCCTCAAGGAGGTGCAAACCCTCACCCAAGGTCACCCAGCAGGTAGCTGGTGAGAAGGCAGTCTTCCTTCCAGGCTGGCACTTTTACTTCTGAGTCTCTGCTGGCGGCCCCAGTGCAGGTCCCAGTAGAGCTGCGTGTTGCCTGTCAGGGAACAGGAAAAGCTGACAACCGTGTAGCCCCTTTCTTTCCGTTTCTCTCGGCTGGGCCCCACAGCAAGGACAGTCCCAGAATGCACTCCCAGGGGCCCTTGGAGCACCCCTGCCCACACCCACACTCACCTACACCCGCACGTTTACCCAGGCTGCCTGCTGCCTCTCTGGATGGACAGAAGGAAGGAAGCAGCCCCAGTGGCTGCTGGACAGACCAGATCTCAGCCTCAGAAAGGCACTGAGACAAGTTCAAGAATAAAGGGCAGCCACATGCCTTTAACATTTTAGATCCTATTTGCAAACTAGTTCTAAAAATACACAAACCCACATTTATTAGAACGAACACAAAGACCCATAAAACTAAACCCACAGCAATCTGTTCTTCCAGAAGACAATTAGATAGAAACAAATCTAAAAAAGCACCCCCATCCCCACCCCAGCAGCCGAGCACAGAACCTAACAGGAACAAGTAACTTACCGTAAGCCTCAGTTGCTGCTGATCATGATTTTACCCAGTCTTGTAAACTGCAGGGTCCATGTAGCAGCTAGATAAGTCAAACCCTTAAATGTATTCACAAATCAAACCTTAATACTCTGGCCAGAGAACATACTTGTTTGATAAAAATACCCTTATTGCTAGTTTCTAAACGAAGCTGGATAGAGCTGTTTAAATGGAAATGGATTTTCCACAAAAATATACTTCCCAGTAACTTAGAAATAGAGTCCTCCCTACTTCCCCACCATCAGCTTCTCTGTTCTCCACATGGTGGGCCAGTTGAATGTGACAAGAGTTTCAAGCTGTGTTTCCTTTTTAGGCAGAGAGATCAAAAGAAGGGCCTCTTGGACATGGTGATGGGAGCCCCAGGGACTGAAGGGGAGGGATGGTTGAGGCTCCAGCATCTCTCCTTCCCTCCCTTCTGATACCCTGTCTGGCTCCTTTGTAACCTGCTTTGTGCACTAAACTTTTGTACAAGATTGCCTTGGAAAACCCTGGCCTCGTCATCTTTTTCCTTCTAAGCAAGTCCACACGAAGGTGTGAACCCCCCTGGATTGCCAGTACCCTGCAGTCCTAGTCTGATGCCCATGGACTTGTCACTACGGTGATGTTTTCCTTCCTCTCCCACTGCCCCCAATGACTTATGGCTATCCCTAGAGGGACAACGTGATTTATTATGGGAACCGGCAATACCTGGAGGCTTGAGAGATCTTTAAAAGTTCTTTAGCCGAGACCGGTTTGGCTCAGTGGATAGAGCGTCGGACTGCGGACTGAAGGGTCCCGGGTTCGATTCTGGCAAGGGCATGTACCTTGGCTGCGGGCACATCCCCAGTGGGGGGCATGCAAGAGGCAGCTGGTCGATGTCTCTCTCTCATCGATGTTTCTGACTTTCTATCCCTCTCCCTTCCGCTCTGTAAAAAAATCAATAAAATATATTTTAAAAAATAAAAAAAGTTCTTTATCTCCTCCCTTTCCTCCTCTTCCTTGTCACGATTATTATTATAAAGATACATGCTCATTGAAAAACTAGTAAAACAGAAAAGTAGGACGAAGACCAAAAAAGAAAACACAACCTTTTGCCATCTATTGCTTAGAGACAAGAAGGTGTATTTTTGTCTTAAACATTTAAAAACGCATTTCAACATAGCCTAGGTCAGTGAGTGGTCAGCAAACTCACTAGTCAACAGAGCCAAATATCAGCAGTACAACGATTGAAATTTCTTTTGAGAGCCAAATTTTTTTAAACTGAAATTTCTTCTAACGCCACTTCTTCAAAATAGACTCACCCAGGCTGTGGTATTTTGTGGAAGAGCCACACTCAAGGGGCCAAAGAGCCGCATGTGGCTCATGAGCTGCAGTCTGCCGACCAGAGGCCTAGATCATAAAGTATCCACTTTGCACCCTGCTTTTTTCACAGGTACTTTTCAGTGCAAGTATTTCCTGCAGACTGTGTAATATTCCATTACAGGGATGCCCCACGATTTCCTTGGGTGGGGGGAGTTTAAGGAGGATCTTCCTTTCTAAGAAAAATTGCTTAAAACGCTTCCTACCCTTTCACTGGGGAACTCACTTCTATGACATGAATCAAGGAGTGTGTCGAACAGGATCAACTGGTGAATATAACAGAATCAGGGGCATAGAGAGGCAATGGACTGACAATTCTTGGGAGAAAAGGGGTGTGGGAGGGGCAGCAAGAGACTGGACAAAAATCATGCACCTATGGGAGAGGACAGTGGGAGGGAGGTGAGGGTGGTGGGTGGGATGGATACCGGATGGAGGGAAGCTATGGGGGGAAAAAGGGGGAACAATGTAATTAATAAACTGAACAATAAAGATTAAAATATAAAAAAAAAGGAGTGTGTCATTTGGCACACCGCCCGTATTCATGCACTCGGCCATAAAGAAGCCCAGCGAAGCCAGGCCAGCATGGCTCAGTGATTGAGCATCAACCTATGATCAGGGTTCAATTCCCGGTCAGGACACACGTTGGGTTGTGGACTCGAAGGTTTCCAGGGCGGGGCATGCAGGAGGCAGCTGATCAGTGATGCTCTCTTGTCATTGATGGTTCTAGCTCTCTCTCCCTCTCTGAAATCAATGAAAATATATTAAAAAAAAAAAGAAGGCCAGGGAAGAATGGACTTATAAAGACTATTCCCGTGGAGCAGGCAAGTGCGGGGCCGAGGTCTGTTACCCAGGAAAATGCTCTCGAGTCCTCTGCAGTCCGTGGAGCTGGAGTACCTGGGCTTCTCGGTAATAAATCACTTCCTTGGAGCAGTTTCAGGAGCACATCTCATTAATCATACCTGTGCTTCAGGCTCTCAAAGCCTTTCCTAAAGCTTTATGATTCTCTCCAAGGGAGCCAGAAAAAGGGCCCCTCTCCCCGCTGGGTCCCAGAAGCCGCGCGGGGACACACAGCACTGTAGGATGCAATGTCCGAAAGGAATGCTGAAGTCTTCACTGCATGCTGGCTCTCACTGGGCCTGGCGCCAAGGAATGGTTAAGTATGGGATTTCATTTCATCCTTATGGTCCCCTCATGAGGCAGGGATTGTTCTCTTCCACTTTGCGAATGACGAAAGTGAGACTCAGAGCTCGGATTACTTACGTGCTCAAGGTCACCAGGTAGGACAGACAGAACTGCGCTGGAACCTACCTCCCTGCCTTGAACCCCATGGCCTGCACCCCAGCCTCTGGCTCAGGTATCTCAGCCACTTGATGCCTTTGCTTTGTGGACTACGGATCTCTTCCTCCATCTGCACCAGGACCCTGTCTTCATGAAAGGCAGGGAGGTGGACTTTTATCTGCCTTCCCTGGCCAGAGGGGCCAGCAATGCCTCCTCCCAGACCTGTTCAGCACCAAAGGCAAAGAAGCACTCTTGCTCCCCCCCCACCACCCCCCACCACCACCAGCAGCAGCACCAAAGACCTCATGACCTCCCTAGAACATGACAGGGTTCAGGGAAACGGGGCAAGAAGAACCCTCTGGACACAGAGCCTTTGCTTTTATTTTATTTCACAAACACAATGAGGAAAAAAAATCGTGCTAATAGGATTGCCAACTCAGCAGGCCTGGGCAGGCACCAAGTAAATATAGAACATCCTGGCACACCTTGAGGTTTACGACAAGTCGGGAACAATGACAGGCAGCCAGAAATTAATCAGGAGAGGTGCCTTTTACTAAGGGAGGGGGCGGTGGGGAGCGAGAACAAGTGAGAGCTGCAGCCATGATGACCAACTTGATTTTGTGATAGAAACATCAGTGAGGGAGAATCATTGATGGGCTGTCTCCTGAATGCCCCCTACTGGGGATCAAACCCACAACCCAGGCATGTGCCCTGACAAGGAATCAAACAGTGACCTCCTATTTCAGAGGTTAACACTCAGGTTATTTACATGCTCAAGGTCACCAGGTAGGACGGACAGAACTGGGTGATTTTGTGCCTGTTGCTCTCGGGGCGCCCGTGGCCCCCAGGAGCAGAGGAAGCAGCCAAGCAGTTCTCTGGGTGCCTGAGTGCTTGCTGCTCTGACCTCCTCAGCTTCTCCTCCTCATCCTGGAGTCCATTGCCTGCAAAGGACAGGCTTCTTCTGGTCCAGGGGTGATGAACCCCTTGTGGTCCCGAGCCTTGCTCTCCAACCTCATTGGGAAGGCACAGAGCCTTCTGGGTCAGCAGCTCTGACTTGGGGCTGAGGGACCATGGCCAGACTCTGATGCTCTCTGCCTCTCCTGGGCTGGGCTGATCTCATGTGCACCTTTCTGCACATTGTCTCCCCCTGTCTTATCTCTCCCCTCCGGCAGGCAGCTGACTGCGGGGAGGGAGCTGGTGAGTGAGCACTGGAGTCCGCTGAGGGTGGCTGAGAACCTGGGTCCCACCCATCATGGCATCCGTAGGCCAGCAGCTTCCTCCTGTGGGTCCCAAGGCCACAGTCTCATCCTTTACAGCCACGTTTATCCTCCAGCCCCATGAGGCTGTCAGGGTGCCTGGTTTTCTGGTTGTATGAGAGGAGAGCAGAGGGATGCTCAGGATGGGGGTGGGCAGGGAGTTGGGATGGTAGAGACATTAACATTCCCCAACCACAGCGGGACAGGAGTGGGCAGGGACCTGAGAGGTCAGTCAGCCCGTTTCTGTCTTCCTTTTCATCACGCTGGCCCCGCCTCAGTGTTTGAGTGTCATCCTATGAAATAGGAGGTCACTGTTTGATTCCTGGTCAGAGCACATGCTTGGGTTGTGGGTTTGATCCCCAGTAGGGAGCATTCAGGAGACAGCTGTCAATGATTCGTTCTCACTGATGTTTCTAGCTCTCTCTCCCTCTTCCTTCCTTTCTTAAAAAAAAAAAAAAAGAGCTGAATGTGGGAAGGTTTGGTTTCATGTTCATTTATGAAGAGGTTGGACCAGTTGGCACCATGACAGTAACTGAAAAGGCAACACGGAAATCAGAAAGCCCAGGCATGAGACTGTCATCATCGCTAGGATTGGGGCATTCACGGAGCAGTGGTTGAGGATGGCAGAAATGCCCGCCCCGAGCTAGTGCCCCTTCCCTGCCCTCCTGTGGCTTGTCTTTGTTGTGGACATCTTGAAACTCGTCCAGGTCAAGGCTGACTTGGCAACAGCTTTTCTCTTGGACATTTGGGCCCCCATCGAGTCCAGGGCCCACCATCTGTGGTTTCCAGCTGCTGCCATGTTCAGAAAAGACCTTCATAATTAGGCCTCTAACTGTTCCTGTAATGAGGGCGAGGCACATGCCATCACTGACTCTCAATAGGACTGGGTATGGAGAGGTTGTGTGACTCACCCCAGGTCACAGCACTGGTTACAAGTCAATCATGTCTGCCTCCAAGCCCAGGGTTGTTTGCCCCTCCACTTGGCCTCTTAGCTTTACCAGTGACTCTGTCCACAAATGACAGCCAGCATCACATAGCAAGCTATTTTATGGGCGCTCTTCTGCACCCAGTGTCACTGATCTGTTCAACAGCCATGAGAGATCATGGACATCTTTATTATGACTTGTCAGCACTCTTTCCTCTCTTGCTCAGCTCTGCTCCCCTTTTCCAGGGAACCACATGTTCCTTATTCCATTGATTGGGTCTAGGGCAGTGGTCGGCAAACTTGTTAGTCACCAGAGCCAAATATCAACAGTATAACGATTGAAATTTCTTTTGAGAGCCAAGTTTTTTAAACTTAAGCTTCTTCTAATGCCACTTCTTCAAAATAGACTCGCCCAGGCCGTGATATTTTGTGTAAGAGCCACACTCAAGGGGTCAAAGAGACACATGTGGCTCAAGAGCCACAGTTTGCCAACCATGGGTCTGGGGCCATAGCAATCGATTCTGCTTCCCATCAAAAGGCAAATCAAACAAAAACAGAGCCAATTGTGGCACCTCAGTCCTATGGCTGCAGTGATTGGTTCGAGGACATACATGTGAGCCCCGCTGGGCTAATGGGAGTTGAATCTCAGGGATCTTGTACTGGGAGGTGGAGGAATGACCCTGTTCCTCTTGGGTAGGCATTGTGCGTGTGTGAGACCAGAGCTGAGGGCACCCAATGCTCCAGCCTCCTGAGAAAGTAGGTCTGGGGAAGGAAGCCAGAGGCTGGGGGAGAGAATGCTGACCCTCATTTTGATTCTCCTCTCTTCCTGCGTATATGGTTATTCTTTTCATCTAAGCCAGTTTGAGTTTGTTTTCTAGGACAGACATTCAGGGGGCTCTCGCGAGAGGCCAGCAGGAGCAATTTCTGGGGCAGTGGTAGAGGTTGCATATTAGGCTGTTTTTAAAGGCTATTCAAGGAAATTCCCCTGTGGATAATGATATGCAAAAAAGTGTCTATTTTTATGCAAATGACAGAAAATTCCAGCTTAAACTGGTTTGGACAGCAGAGTTACTAATTAATCTAATTTAGAAGTATTGAGAAAAGTCTGCCTTCAGGTGATGCTTGATCCAGGTTCTCATGATGTCTCTGAAGCCATTTTTTTTAACCCTTTCTAATCTGACTTCCTCAGGACTCAGAATGACTCCCGACTCTTCAGACATCAGCCTTTCCCTTCAGACCTCAATTTCTGATCTTCAGAGAAAGAGAGGGTATTTTTACCATAGCGTTTACACAAGTGCTGGAGTTCTCTTCCTTGATGGCCCAGAGTATATCCAAATCCCATGCTTGAATCAGGTCCTGGCCCAGGAAGGGGGTGAGTTTCAGGGAGGATGGGAGGCAGTTCCATCTAGATTCCATGGCAGAAAATGGAGGAAGACTTCTCTAAAGGAAAATAGAATACCGTTGGTGAGCGAGGCAGCAACTGTATGTGATGGGCATAGCAGCACATGCCCACTGCCACCCTTATTGCTGAGGCCTCTGTGTTATACACTTAGGTTGGGATTGGCTGAGATGCTAGGGGCAACCCAGCTCAGATATAGACACACCGAAGTCAAGGTTCTAAAAACAACAGCAGGAGAAACACACTCTGGAGTGATCTGCAGGCACTTTGCTAAGGGATGTCCTATCACATGTCCTTGGTGGCCATGAGGGGACCTAGCGGATGACATGTGACCTGGCCTTCCTCCTGACCTCCAGATTGCCATGTGGTAACACAAAATACTTAACTTTAGCTCTCTGACACTCCCAACTCTGCTGCTCATTGGGGTCCGAGGCATGTCCTCTCTCCAGCTCTCCCAGCCTTCTGCACTTCACCTCCTGGGGCTGGGCACTAACTGGCTGTGCACAGGCCTGTCTGTCTGCAACAGAGGGCAGGTCTTTTGAGGTTAGGAATGAGGAACCATAGTTATGAATTTCTCACGATGACAACTGAGGCTCCAGCAATGTTTGCTGAATCTACATCTTTAGGGTTTAGGTTAATTTTATGAGTTTTACATTTCAGGCAGTTCAACTGAGTTGAGTGCCCTAACTGCGTGGTGATAAGGAAGCCACAGCTTCAGAATATGGTACAGGTTTTTCACTCCTGGAAACCTGACCTCCCCAAACTCCCGCACAGCTGTTCCTTTTGCATTATGCACACTATGAAATAATTAGAGGCAACCTCCAGGTCTGTGGGTAGAGTACCTCTCTGTTAGGACACCTGACAGCTCTTTTAAAGAATCCCATCTCTTCTTATGGAAAAATGTCCAGGGCATACGTTCAAGTGACACTACAGATGACAAAACAGTAGGTAGTACAATCCCCCCGGCCCCCTGAAATGGACAAAACCACTGATAGGCTACAATCCAAACTGTGAACCGTGACTCCCTTTGCAGAATGGGGTAGGGCAGGATACTTTCATTTTTTACTTTATTTCTATTTTGTTTGTTATGCTCCCTTTGACAGTGAGCATGTATTCCTTTGGTAATTAAAAAAGATTAAAATAAAAATCAGCCCTAGCTGGTTTGGCTCAGTGGCTAGAGCATCAGCCTGTGGACCAAAGGGTCCTGGGTTCGATTCTAGTCAGAGGCACATGGCTGGGTTGCTGGCTCGATCCCTAATAGGGGGCATGCAGGCGGCAGCCGTTCAATGATTATCTCTCATCATTGATGTGCCTACCTCTCTCTTCCTCTCCCTTCCTCTCTGAAATCAATCAATATATATTAAAAAATAAAAGCAAAGTAAAATAAAAATAAGCTATTGTAGTGGGCATGATAGATTGGTGTTAGCCATTCATTACATTCTTCTGGTCTCCCATAGTGCAGTAGCCCCCAAACTAAAAACAACAGCAACAACAACAAAACACAAGTCTACATTTCCCAGAATCCCTTGCTGCTAAGATTCTGGGTGTGATTTACATTTAGCCAGTCAGATGCCCTTAGATGAGATTTGGAAAGGGAACATGAGCAGATGCTGCTCTGCTCCTGCTTGTGCTGAGAAGCACAGCTGAGGAGGGATTTGTCTCTGTTGGGGCAGTGTTAAAAGAAGTCTCACTGTTCCATCACTCATTTTGTGGGATCAGGGGCAGAGCACCAATTGCTCGTCTGGATTGAAGCTTTCCAGTTCAACAGGTAGCTTCCTGGTGGTCAAAGAGTCAGCTGCTCTCTTGTGGCCTGATTCTGCTGTGTGACCGGAAATTGTATGTTTCCTCAGCTTCTCCTATAATTCTATAAACTGTAATGAATCCCTTTGTTTTTAAACTAGCTAGAGTGGGTCTTTTTTTCCTTGGCAGATATATGGAAATCTGGAAAAAGCAGCATAATATTTCTTTGGGTTCAATGCCCTCTGATACCTTTTGGAAGCATGAGAAAATTGATTGTTTCTTTTAAATGAAGCTCAACTAGGGAGACTAAACTAAGCTTCTTAAAGTTTCACTCTAGGAATTTATGAAATATGATGGCACAAACAGAAAGAATCAGGAATTTGGTCTCTGAGCCTCCAAAACCACCTCTCTGCCTCTTCTCTTTTATGCACAGACCGTTTTTGCTATTACTGGACATCTCATAAGTTCATTTACATCCACTTTGCAAGACCAGCCTTCCTAGGCAAAACCCTCAGCCAAATGCAAACAGAACACAAAAAAAGCATTATAAGGAAATAAATAAGGGTATAGTCTACTGGTCCAACTAACATTAACAATAGATCCCTTTGACATAAGAATGAACAGTGCCTTGTATTTTTCCTTTGGGTTATGTTTCTTTCTTTCTTTTTTTAAACCATTTTGATATGTAACTTTTGAAGTTCGGTGGCCTTGGTAGTTACTCACTAATATTTATCTCAGAGGCTTCTGTCCAGAGGAAAATGTAGAATTCCCTTTTCTGATGAGGTGCCACTGGCAGTCCAAGGGTGGACCTCCAAAGCTTGAGCGAAATTGGAAGTTGGAAGTGTTATGTGTCATCTGGCCAAGCCCGCAGAGTCCTAGTGCTCACTAGCGTCTCCTCGCCAGCTCCGCTTCGCCCTGCCATATCCATCGCCACCGCCATCCTAGCAGCCCCCACTGTACAGCACTCTGCAGTTTACAGACACTTTGCATTCCTTCCCATTTGACATTTGCCACAACGCTGGGAGGCCCGCTCAGCCTCACATCAGAGATGAGGAAGCTAAAGGGCTTTACTCAAAGTGACCCTGAAGTGGCAGGCATTGAATCAGCGTTTTTAACTTAAAGGCCAGAGTGTGTTTTCTAGAAAGCCATGTGGCCATTTATGTTTTATTCTCTTTTTTTTTTAAATATGTTTTTATTTGTATTAGAGAGAGGAAGGGAGAGGGAGAGAGAGATGGAAACATCAATGATGAGAGAGACTCATTGATTGGCTGCCTCCTGCACACCCCTTATTGGGGATTGAACCTACAACTCAGGCATGTGCCATGACTGGAAATCGAACCATGACCTCTTGGTTCATAGGTTGATGCTCAATCATTAAGCTGTACTGGCTGGGCTATGTTTTATTCAGGCTTTACCACATTGCCAGTGATGGCCCCATTTTCCCCTCTGACTCTGGGGTCAGCATTCAAACCACACACATGTGTCTTGCAAACTGGCCTCGGTTACTTGGCCTCTGGCTGCAGGTCACACAGTTCTCCAAAGTTAACAGCACGCCTTAGTAGCTGTCACCCTCCATCACTCCTCCTTTCTCTGGGTGAGGAAAGCCCCCACTGGATTCTGGGAAACGAGAGGGAGGGTTAAGGCAGTGACATCTCTGTGACCACTGGATGTCAGTACTGATCGGCACTTGCTGAGGAACCTCTCCCCCTGCTGAGCAGAGTCCTTGGAACCAGGACTTGAAGTGGAGCAGGAGCAGCCCATTGATAAAAGCAAAGCCTATAGAGACCATATGTTTTCATTTCACCGTTGGGTTTCTCTGGCCACCATCCTTTCCGCACATATTTATCAGCGTAATGTCCCATTTCAGCTCATTATTCCCAGAGCTTTCAGAATAAATTTCCTCTCTGCTTGGACAGGCTTTGCTTACATGACCATAACCTCCCAGCTACTGCCTTTGGTGTTTTCTACTTCCTATCACACCTAAACACACACATACATGTACATACATATGTGTACACACACATGAACACATGCTCTTACTTAGGTCTCCACACTTTTTCCCGTGTTTTTGCCCATCTGCAATTCTCTCACCCTCCTGTTAACATATCCACATTTTCCTCTGTCTTTTTAAATAATGTTATCGATATATAATTCACGTCACACACAATGCAACTCACCTATTTAAAGTGTGTCAGTTGTATTTAGTATATTCACAGATACATGCAAGCTTGCCCAGTTAATTTTTGAACATCTCATCACTGCAAGAAGAAATCCTGTTCCCTTTAGCTATCACCTCCCAGGCTCCCAGCCCCCAGATACCAGATCTAGGCAACCAGCAATCCACTCTCTTTCTCTGGAGATTTCCCTACTCTGGACATTTCATAGGAATGGAACTGTCACATGTGGTTTTTTGTGAGTAGCTTCTTTCACTTAGCACAGTGATCAGCAAACTCATTAGTCAACAGAGCCAAATATCAACAGTATAACGATTGAAATTTCTTTTGAGAGTCAAATTTTTTAAACTTCTAATGCCACTTCTTCAAAATAGACTCGCCCAGGCTATGGTATAATATGGAAGAGCCACACTCAAGGGGCCAAAGAGCCATATGTGGCTCGCAAGCGGCAGTTTGCCGACCACTGACTTAGCATGTTTCCAAAGTTTACCCATGATCAAGCATGTGTCAGTACTTCATTCTTTTTTATGGCCAAATAATATAATTCTCCCTGTCTTCCAAGGTATACTTTGATTTCAGCTTAAGGCTCACCTCCTCCAAGAAGCCTCTGTAACTCCATGAGTCCTCTCGACCTCTCCTCGGAGTATTGACAGTGGAGCATGGGTTCATTCTGATTCCTGTGTGAGCCTCTATCCCCATTAGACTGTGTCACAGGCTGGTTCCCTGGGGAGCAGGCTCTGAGATAGAGGTTTGTGTGCAGGAAATGTACGGGGGAAAGCTCTCAGGGCCCGGCTTGTGGAGTGACAGCTGCAGGAATGGGCCGAGGGAGAAGTTGAGCTGCGGTGCAATCCTAGCTAAGGTCTCTGCCAACCTCTTGGAGCTCTGGAGCTGGGAGGGCCGCCAGAGTGGGGTAAGGGCTGGGCCTTTATACCCCTATTTCAACAGTCATTGGATGCAGCGGCTCTGGGAAGAGGGCATGCTCGTGGAAGAGTTATCTCTCTCTAGCCAAGAGCCAGTCCTGGAGAGGAACTCAGCTGAGAGCCGCTGATGGGCTGGGAGATGAGGGGAGGCCTGCTAATAGTACAAGACATCCCTGAGACAGGAACCGTCTCCTCATTCCACATCCTGTGGTCCTTAGCCACAGAGTTGGCTTCCCCAACTTCTATCAGTTACTTTCAGCCATGTTTCCTTACTTGAGGACAGTGGTGGAGCCCCGAAGGCTGAGAAAGAACAAGAAGTGGTTTTTAGGGCCATTCCCACTGCCAAAGGCATGCCTGCTATTGGCCTTGTCTCCTCAGCAATCAGACGGCAGAAAGCCATTTTAGAACTGGAGGTTGTTCTGTGTGTGTGTGTGTGTGTGTGTGTGTGTGTGTGTGTGTGTTTCTCTGTCTTTCCTTGAGGACTTCAGCTGAGCAGTCAGAATATATTGTGCAAATTCTGTAAGAAGCAGAAGAGCCAGCGGGGTGGGTGAGAGGGGAACCCGTGGGTGGGTGACGCGCGTGGAGGCAGATGTGGTCAGCCAGCGTGGCTTGTGTTTACAAGTTTTGGCTCGTCTCACCCCGCAGTGGAGTTTTCACAGAGGAAAGCATGTCAAGGTAGACAGTCTCTCTTTTATGAGATGTCATATGACTGTTGTTTTGTGCAGTTATTCATTTACAATAATTCGTAATGGCAGAGCTTGCTACCGTAATCCGTTTCTGTTTCCATTATAAATCCAATTTTGGAGGGTAATGGTGTCTGTCATTTCATCTTCCTCAGCGCTTAACATTTTTCTCTTTTTAAATTTTTCTCTAAAAAAAAACAAAAACAAAGGAAGCAGTTTATATGTATGTTTTAAGAAATGGAGAGCCTGGGCATTTGGGGGGTGGTTTAGCAACAGGAATGTAGGCAGGAACAAAGATATCGAATAGGTTTCAATTCCTAGTAGATGATGAGAGCTATGTTGAGAAGGATTCTGAGACCATATCCAGCATCGATGGGAAAGAGCAGTGATTGACTAGTGATGTCTGTCTCATCTGCGTATGGGAGGGAGCACTGCATATATCCTCTTATCAAGTAGAGTAAGCTTATGATCTCTCCTAACAGGAGCCCCTTGCCTCTCTCTCTGCAGCATTTGATAGTTTCAAAAGCAGGTTTCCTGTGCTTTATTTTCATTACACAATTACATCAACTTGGTGTACTCAGTAGGGCTGCTCTGTCTTCATATGACTTAATTCATGCATTAAATGTGTACTGAGCAATTACGGTACTGGACTGTGGTAGATACTCTCTACGAAGGACCACGACCTATTTCTTCCTTTCCTGCTCATGCCGGCTGCTCCTCACCAAAATGTGGAAATGAATCCCCTGTCCCTGGTGCCTGGGCTGTGCTGAGTGGTTTGCTTGTCTCACAGGAGGCAGCTGAATAATGTCCTGGGACCTCCAGTGACAGGTCTTAAGAAGCCTTCTGGGGTCAGCCTGTGGCTTCTGGAAACATTTGCTTCCAGAGCCCTGATCCACTACATCAGAAGTGTGACTGTGGAGAGGCCCTGAGACCGGAGAGCGGCCCGCTGAGCCCAGAGGTCCAGCCCTCCCACTAAGACACCAGATATGTGAGAAGCCATCCTGGACCCTCCAGGCAAACAGAAGCCACTGCCTTTGGGGGCTGTGCCCTTCTCCAGGTGAACGAGGTACGGAACTCGGTGGACCCCTTGAGGAAAGAGGGTTTCAGAAGAGGCTCGTGGGGAAGCAGGTCTCCCAGGATGCCCAGAGGGGCACAAGACGTGTGCTTACAGTCACAATGGTGAGTGCCGGTACTGCTGGTCTCCCTTGCAAATTATAGACCATGGCTCTGGATCTAGAATTCCCGGTTTCCAACCAACTGGCCAAATGCAGTAGCCCTGGACCAGGAGGCCACTTTTGAGACGTTAATATCCAACAACAAATTCCCTTGAGAAACTCCACGGGTAGTTAGACCCTCAAAAAAAAATCAAAGACTCATTAGGAGCTTGGGGAGCTGTTAATTGCCCTGTTCAGCTAAGATGCAGCACTTCCTGATGAAAAATAATGAAATCGCTAGAAGTTCCAGCTCCTTCCCTGTCTGCCCAGGCTCCCTCTGCTTCCTCTTCCTTCCCCTGCACCCCCCCAAGGCACTGTGGCCCCTGCTACCCTGCCCAAAGACCCTCTTGGTGTGCAGAGACCTGTCCTTGGGCAGTCACACTTGCAAGAACACAGGGAACAGAGTTGTTCCGCTCAGTTGTAAAGGTATCCATCTGAAAGTTATGTTTACAAAGGCATAACGATTAACTCACACAGAGCTGCGACTCGTCTTTCCTTAGAAAAGTATGAAAGCTCAAGAAATTTCATGGGTAACGCTGTGACTTGCGGTTGCCATGGGAACACCCACCTCCTCTCTATCCTGGCCCCATATTGGAGTTGAAGGAATGGAAGATAGAGAGGGAGTGCAAAGGTGGGGGGAGTGCTGGGTTCTAGTTCAGCTTCAATACGAACCAACTTCTGAAGTATTAAACTATAAATCTCAGAAGACCTTTGTAAAGACACACACACACACACACACACACACACACACACACACACACACCTTAGTAGCAGGCACATTCCTTCTCAACACACTGCTTTCAAAGGCCTAAGAGATCAGCATTGAAACTAGGAGGTACTAGGGGGCATGCTCCCATAGTGTAGGCTCCTTGAGGAAGGTGCAGTGGGGCAGAGGCCTTCTCTCTGCTCTTGGCCACCAGGGGGCAGCACCTAACTATGCTCAGGGAACTGGCTCTGTCTCTTGGGACTAGGAATCTAGAGCGTGATCTCAGATGTGGTTGGGCTCAGGTCCAGGCTGTTGAGGGTGGCAGCCCCGGAGTTGCCAATGCAATGGCCATGGCGGGGGCTGGGGAGAGGAGGGCGGGTCCAGTGCTGCCAACAGCGGCATAAACACGATTGTGCTCTCACCGGTAACTTCCATGGTCCTGCCTTTTTTCTCCACTTCCTGTTCAACTTTGTGAGCAACGCAGTACCTCACCCATAGCTTCCATCAGCGTCTCAAATGGGTCTATGCATAGGAAAGTGTCAAAAGTCACAGTTCTGCCACCTTGCTGCCTTTAAAGGCAGAATTAGCCAAGACTTGGGTTGCAAGCGACAGAAACCCAACTTAAGCTGCCTGGACAAATGGAAACTTAATGACTCACATGCTGGCGGAGCTCAAAGGCCTGAAGAAGCACAGCGGCTCTGAGGGTCTTGGGGACTGCGTTCAGGAGCACATTGCTATCAGGATCCTCTCTCCCAATGCTGCTTGCTGCTGCTTGTCGTGTTCTGTTCAGCAAATTAGCTCTTCTTTTCGTACCACAGAGGGGGGCGCCGGGCAGCCCTCAATTCCTTCCCACCTCCTCTCCCCGTGAAACATCCCGAGGAAGAGTTTTGAGCAGCGCCCCGTGTGGTCGGTCTTACACTCGCCCCTGGAGCAACCACAGGGCCACGGGAGTTGTGTGCTGGGGTGCAGTGGGCTAGGCTGGTGTCCACCCTTGTGTGTTGTGGGGCGGAGCACAGTGATGGTGGTACTGCCAGGTGCCCATGTGGGAGCAGAGAAGGAGCAGTTCTTTGCAGGTGTGTGTGTGTGTGTGTGTGTGTGTGCTGAACAGTGAAAGTATCAGCCATCTCCTACCAGTTGTATTGCCATTTTACAGGTTAGGAAAGTACGCCTCTCTAAATTCAGAAGGAAACAGGGATGGTGGAAGGAGGATTTGAACCAGGGGGCGGGAGGGGAGGCTAATTTCAAGTGTAGTGTCTGTTCTTCTCCTCTGCCTTTTCAAAGAGTTGCCAAGAATTTCTGAAAGATTGCATTATGCATAATCTTTCTTTGGCCCACACATGTGCTCTGTGAGGGCTGTGGTTTACAAATAAGAGTCCTAAGCAGCCTTGGGCCTTGCCATCACTCACAAAGGGAGGTGCTGCTCAGCCCCGCTGGGCTGCCCTGAGGTCCTGTGGGCCCCTGTCTTGCCACTGGGCTGGAGGAGGAAAGCCTGGTTCTAGAAAGAGCTAAGCAGCCCTTGGCTCAGTGGATAAAACGTTAGCCTGTGACTGAAGTGTCCCAGGTCCGATTCCAGTCAAGGTACATAGGTGGGTTGCAGGCTCAATCCCCGGCCTGTTTGGGGCACATGTGGGAGGCAACCAATCAGTCAATGGGTATCTCTCACATCGATGTTTCTCTCTCTCTCTCCCCGTCCCTTCAACTCTCTCTCTCTAAAAAAAAAAAAAAAATCAATGGAAAAAATATCCTCAGGTGAGGATTAACAACAACACACAAAACAACAACAACAACAACAACAAAAAGATGTGGTCTAGAAAGAGTTAAACAGAAGAATCCAGTGTTAAGCTCTGAACACTGGACACTGGATAACAAGTAAACCTCTGATAAGGTTACTTACCAGGTCCTGGCTGCCCTGGAGGGGTGCAGTGTGGCCACTTCTATGGGCTCTGTTGTTTGTCTACTTGTTTACATGCTTGTCTTCCGTCTCTCCCCACTCCCCTCAAATAAGCTCCAAGCGAGGACATTGCTAGACATGTAAGTGCTCAATAAGTATTTGCTGGGTGGATGAGAGATGGATGGATGGATGGATGGATGGAAGGAATGGAATGGAGGGGTGAGGAAAAGTGTCTAAAGCCCTGGAATGAGATATTTTGAATTGTTATTACATCTCACCAATTGCGCTAAAGTGGCAGTTGATTTCCTGCTGAGGAGACCCAGTGTGCTCAAACAGTAGAAGGACAAGAACAGGCCTCCACACGTTTGGAGAGGGTCCCTGGTAAAGGCTCTCCCTGCCTCCCCTCCCACAGTTACCTTCCTGCTGCAGATGCCCGGGCTGCTCGAATTGACCTTGAATGAGGTGGTGTTTACTGCTGCAGCTTAGCGGCCATTGATCTGGAATTGATGGAGCCGGGCCTTTGAAAAGGAGACCTATAAGAACAGGGACAAAGAGCCCCATGCACTGAGGACTTCACACCATCCCTTCACCGCTTTGCAACACACGTTAACTGTGTGTGTGCTTTTAAACAAATAAACAAACAATTAGTGAATTACTGGAGAGAGAGCAGAGAGGCACGGTCCAGCTTTCTCCCAGCGGGAGGGCAGCTCGGCTGCCCAGGACCCTGAAGGGCATTCCCTGTCCTCATTAGCTTTAATGGAGGGTCTGTCCGTTCCGTTCCCGGGGAGAGTGGGCAGCTGATCGGAGCCCCGTGGGTTGGGGCTTTGTCAGCGATTGTATACGCTTTGGATCTGCTTTTTCTGTGGCAGTTCCAGCCCTTGGCAGGGCCCCCAGAAAGAGTGGAAAACTTGGGTTCTCATCTCGGCTCTGCCTGGCTGAGCTGGACCGTGCCAGTGACCTCGCTTTGGCGGCCTCAGATCACTCATCTGTAAAATGAGGGGGTTGGACAAGAACAGCAGTTTCCAAACCCTTTCAGCTATTTTATTTTATTTTATTTGCCCTGGAATCTGTGCTTTAAACCAAAACTAACTGGGCCACTTCTCCCCGCTCCCCCCACCCCCCAATATGTGAAAACAACTTTGTAAAGGAACAGTGGGGAGGGAGAGGCAGCATGGTGTCGCGCTCCCCACCCCCGATCTCCAGTGGGCAGGACACAGCTTGTAAGCCAGTCAGGCCCCCATCCAGCTCTAGCGGGAGTTGGTCCTCCTCAGAAGGCCTCGTGCTTTTGCAGCTGGTAGTAGGGGCTGGACATGAGGGCCTGAGCAGATTCGAGGTTATTTCTCTCTTCACTTGGTAACAAGGACCCCAAGGCAGGCCCTCCGGGGCTGAGGGCTGGCATGGCAGCACCACGGCACCAGCTGGGAGGCGAGGCCAGCTCCTGTTCACAATGTTTTGAACACATGGCTGTGCCATCCTCAAGGTTGCCTCAAGGTCAAAATATGGCTGCAGAAGCTCCAGAGATCACACTCATATTCTAAACCAGAAAAAGGAGGCAGAGGGAAAAGGCAGGCAGGTACATGGCAGTTCATATGCTCCCTTCAAACAGCGCTCCCGGGGGCAGGACTGGGGATCCCAGATGATGGCTCCTTGGCAAGAACCGTGTCACGTGACTACTTCTGGCTCCAAGCAAAGCTGGAAAACGTTATCATCGTTATTTTTAAAACCGGGGTTCTGCTAATAATGGCAACGGGAGGGCGCTAGGTAAGCCACAGGAAAAAGCCAGCACAACAGCTCATATCTACGTTCCACTTGCAAGATCCAGGCGCCATGCTGAGAATTTTATGTGCATTTTATCTCATTTAATGCTCCTAACTGCCCACTCACTCCCCATTTCTGTTTCGTAGCTAAAGATGTTGAGGTTCAGAGAAATTCAGTGACTGGGCCAAGATCCCACCGCAAATAAGTGATGTAGCCAGGTTACTAACCCACGTACTCGATGCTGCCGTCCGCCCCCTCGCCCATTGTGGTGAGGACCATGAAGTAAGTTACATCCGGGACCTTTCACTGCCATCTCAGCATCTTGTAAAGATGGGGACACGAAGTGCACTGTGCCGAGTGCCAGGGCCCGGCTTTGTCTGCTCCTCCGCAGTGTCTGTAGGCCCCCCTCCCGGGGACGGAGGCGGCCTGACAGCCTGACTTGGCCCCGATGCCTTTCCCAGGAGGTAAGTGTTTTAGATACGGTTTGGAGGGAGCTCAGGGCAAACAGTCTCAGAAACTGGACTTGCAGGAATGACTTATGAAGCCAGATGAAAAGAGCTGAATAGATGTGGGCTGGCTCGGCACTGAAAGTGAGAAGGGGGGAGGAAGGAGGCAGGCGCGGACGGCCCTGAGTGTTCCAGAATCCTCGGGCAGGGCTGCAGAGGTGAGAGGCACACGGGTCCGGACTCAGAGCCATTTGAGGAAGGCAGGCTAGCCCTTGGCTCTCTCAACCAGATGGGTATTCCGTGCTCACTCTGCCGTGGGCTCTGTGATGGGAGTTTGGGTGGCTCCTGCCTTCAGGCACTGAGGAGCCAAGAAGCAACATCTCCCCTCCCCCCCTTTTTTATCGTTGTAGCAGCCATAGTACCCCGTTTTGCGCATGAGAAGCCTAAGGCAGAGCCGAGTCCTGTGGCTTCAGGTCCAGGTGATAGCCCACACTGGCAGCCAGCGGCAGATCCAGGAACGGGGATGGCATCAAAAGTGGTATTTCCACGCCTGGCTGGCGTGGCTCAGTGGTTGAGCATTGACCTATCAACCAGGAGGCCACGGTTCAATTCTTGGTCAGGGCACATGCCCAGGTTGCAGGCTCGATCCCCAGTGGGAGTTGTGCTGGTGGCAATGATTCTCTCTAATCATTGATGCTTCTTTCTCTCCCTCTGTGAAACATCTATCTATCTATCTATCTATCTATCTATCTATCTATATCTTCACTCAGGTCAGAGGTTGGCACACAATAGGACACAGTAAATGCCATCTCTCTGTATCCCACAGAGCTTATAACTAAATCCATGTACATAGCTCCTTGTCCGGATTTCTCTTAAGGGAAGTCCAACTTCCTTTTAATGCTTCGGGAATAATACCAAAGAGGACGTGGTAACAGACTCCTCAAAGATGAAGCAGGCCTGCCAACTAAATTTTCATGAGCCAACACAGAACGAGACAGTTGTTAACGAGATTTTATTTTATAATTGAATTTATTTTTATTATAAGGGGGTGTTCTGGGGTATCAGTAACATTCTATATCTTGATCCACTTTTGAAAATTCATCGGGCTTTTTTACTTGTGTACTTTTACTGAAGTATACTAAAGAAAGTTTCTTTTTAAAGACAAGTAGCCTCTTCCACAGTTTGAGGCCCCAAGTTGGCATTTTGGTTAAGACTGTGATATGGCAGAGACCACTAGGTGTCTCCAATTTCACTCTCCCTTTCCCTTTAGGAATGAGATTTCTTTTTTTTTTTTTTTCCAGGTTTTAAAAAAATATATTATTTTAAATTTTATTGGTGTAACATTAGTCAATATGAACATATAGGTTACATGTGTGGATTGCTAATTTTCAAAACTGTATATAGGACCATGTGCCCACCACCCAAAGTCAAATATCCTGTCACATTACGACCCCTTTCTTCCCCCACCCCTCCCTCTGGCAACCACCACACTGCTGTTTGTGTTCATAAGTTTCAGTTTTATATTCCACATGTGAGTTAAATCATATAGTGCTTAGCTTTCTCTGTTCGACTTATTTCATTTGGATTAATGTTCTCAAGGTCCATTCATATTATAAATGAAGCTATTTCATCCTTTCTTAAGGCTGTGTAGTGCTCCATTGTGTACAGGGACCACATCTTCTTTACCCAGTCCTCTGTCGTTGGGCACTTTGGCTGTTTCCAACTCTTGGCCACCGTGAATAATGCTGCAATGAGCATAGGGGGGCATATGTCTTTGCATATAAATGATTTGGAGTTTTTCAGCTATATACATACCCAGGCGTGGGATTGTTGGGTCGTATGGTAGCTCTATTTTTAATTTTTTGAGGAATCACCAGACTGCTTTCCGTAGTGGTTGTACCAGTCTACATTCCCACCAGCAGTGAATAAGGGTTCCCTTTTTTCCCCACAACCTCATCAATACTTGTTGCTTGTCTTGTTGATAATGGCCAATCTAACTGGTGTAAGGTGGTATCTCACTGAAGTTTTAAGGAGACTTCTGATTTTTAACTGGACACAGGGCCAGCTGGAATAAAAACTACATCTTCCAGCTTCTCTTGCAACTGGGCGTGGCCTAGTGACTAAGTTCCGGCCTCTGGGCTGTGAGGAACTGTAGCAGCTTTCAAGCCGCTGACATGCCCTTCTTTCCTTCTCTTCGCGCTGGGTTGAGAGTAGATGAGACGGCTGGAGCTTGGCAACTGTCTGAGCTCAGGAGGTGGGAACCATGCATCAGACAGTGGCTCACCGGACAACTGGTCCTGGAGTATCATGCAACGCAGCTCTGAACTGTTTCCAGCTGACCTCTCGGGCTGGGCATGGGGCTTCTGCAGTGGACAGGGTAGGCTTAGGAGCTCCTTGAACTTGTAACTCTGTCACACCCCTGGGATCGGGATGTTTCAGAAGAGGCAGACCGACTTCTTGTTTTGAACAATCCTCAGTCCACTGGCCGCATCTTACCTCCGAACTCAGGAGGCTGCTTCCTCCCAACATTGTGATTCTCTTTCAAAAAATGGCAGCAACACCAAGCTCGCCTAGGTACCATGGTGACAGACATCACAGAAACACACGGACAGACAGGCATCTTTGTGGGACATCTTGAGTCTGATGAATCACATGTCAGGGACTGGCACCCTGCATCTCAGAGCATTCAAAGTTGCAGCAGCCAAAAGAGCTTGTGGTGACACGCATGCCCGTGCTGTTCCCCGGGTGGCTGTACAATGGGACACTCACCTCATCTCTGCTTTGGTAGAGGAGGTAAAAAGCTGTGTTTACTCCACTTCCTGGGAAGAGCCATGGAGACCATGTCGCTTGAAACGGGAATTAAGACAGAGCCTGCCAAAGGCTTTTTCTTGACTTTCACGATTATAATCATAGAAAGGCATTTAGTTTTACTGCTGAATTGCCTTTACTAAAAAGCTGAGACTTCTTCTAGTAAATTCAAACTCCCTGTGTTTGACTCAACATGTCCATGCACCAAGAATGTTATTAAATGGATTTTTTGCATACATTATCTCATTAAATTCATATGTTAAATCCAAAAATCTGGTAAATAGCCAATAGGAAATAGGTAAAATTATCCCCAGGTTACAGATAAGCAAACTGAGGCTTAGGAAGGGCTTAAATAACTACCAGAAATTACACAACAATAATGGTGAAGTACAGAACTGAACACAGGCAGTCGGCTTCAGTGCCAGAGTACATGGACTTAATCAGGATGGTGTCCTAAAGGAGCCTGCTTCAGTTTAAGTGTTTAGAAGGAAGATGTGGCCATTTGTTACAGAAAGATCAGAAGGGCATTTTTATAAGGGAAACCAGAATCAAGAGGCCTCATAGAATTCTTAGTGTAACCTAAGATGTTTTTTTGCTGGTGAAACAACAACAAAACAAAAGAAACCAACTAAAAACAGCAACAACAAAAAGACCTAAACAATCATTTAACCAATAAAGAACATTTACTATCTTACATAAACAGAGGTCCTGAGATTAGGCTGCTCCAAGGTTGCCTGCCTTAGCAGTTCAATGCCACATGCAAGACCCAGGTTCTTGCCATGTTTTTACTGTCATCCTCAGCATTTTGACCTTTGCAAGATTGTCCCTCAAAGTCACAAGGCCATCCATCTCACACAACATCGTCCAAAGGCCAGAAGGCACCCTTTGAAGAATATGGAGCTGATTTCTTATGTCTCTTTTTCTATCAAACCATGCCATGTATCCATTCCTAAATCAATCACTGACAAGGAGAATAGAATTACCACTGTGATTGCTTGGTTCTTAACCAAGGCTGCACATTAGAATTACCTGGGGAAGTGGGTTTTTTTTTAAAGTATTCATGCCAAGATCCAAATCCTAGAGAATTTGCTTTAACTGATCTCATATAGGATCCATTCATAAGTATCTTTAAAATCTCCCAGACACTCTAATGTGCAGCCAGAGATGAAAACCCTTCATTTAGGCCAATCAAGGTGTTTCCCTGAAAAACTAAATTTCATGGCCCAGCCTGCTGTGAGACATATGTTACCTGATTCCTGACCAGAACGGAGGTTCTATTTAGCAAGAAAGAACATGAAGAGGTGGACCAGGGAGGGGGATGGCTGTTGGGCAGGTAGCCAACATCTGCCACACCCCTTCACGTCTCCCTACACGTGGAGACTGGGGTTCTGGCAGGGTTATAGCACAGAACTTTTTTTTTCTTTTCTGGCTCATCAGATGCCTTCAATGATGCAATCATTAGCTGAGGTCACACAAGGAAAGGAGAAAATGAGAGAGGAGGGGGAAAGGCCCCTGTGGTTCAATACTTTTGTGAGTATTAGAAATGCCAAACTTCAGTTTTCTCAAAGTGTGGTCTCTGACAACAGGGGAAACTTATAATTCAGATTCATGGGCTCTACTCAAGACCTGAAGAACTAGAGTATCTGAAGCTGGCACTTAGGGATTGGCATTTTAATAGACACCACAAGTGGTTTCCTATGTACTCCTGAGTTTAAGAACAATTGAGTTAGATGCAGCAGAAATGAAGAACGTGTGGTCAAAGTTTTTATCTTTTCCAGGAGAAGGGAGATTGAATATTAGCTTTCTTATTTTATTCTGGGTCCCAGTGATTTGGGAAGATGGAAAACACTCATTTTAAAGTTGGCTCATGGAAGATAAGTATCACATGATCTCACTCATGTGGAATCTAATGAACGAAATAAAACTGATGAACAAAAATAGACCCAGAGACATAGAAGCAAGAACAGATTGTTGAACCTCAGAGGGAAGGCAGGGGAGGGTGGGTGAGAAGAGGTCAACCAATGAACTTGTACACAGACAATGGGGTGGTGAGGGCCTGGGGGTGGGAGTGGCGGGAGTGGGCTGGGAGAGGTTAATGGGGGGAAAGGAAGACCTATGTAATGCTTTCAACAATAAAGATTTAAAAAGAGAGAGAAAGAGATAGATAGGTAGGTAAATTGATAGATAGATAAATAAATAAAGTTGGCTCATGGACCCAAAGAATATGATCTCTGAAAATGAATGTAACGATGACTGTTGAGATGCCCAGAGGTGTCTCAGCCCCAAGCCCCATTCTCCCTCTGAGAAGACAGGCAGCACAGAAGGCCCGCCCTAAGGAGGGTGCAGGGCTGGTTTCTGGGACTGCTCTTGGCAGTCTGGTACTGGATCTGCATATGTGCAGGTGTGTATGTGTGTGCACATAGTTGCCTGATCAACTGGGGTGCAACTGTAATCAACCATGCTGAACACCTGGGGACCCCCCTTATCTGTCCCGCTAAACACCTGGGACCTCCTGTGTAATCTACTTGTTAGAGTTCAAGGATTGTGGTGACTGAACATCTGGGGCCTCTCTCTAAACCACGATGAACACCTGGGACCTCCCCTCTAAGCTACCACACTGAACATCTGTGGCCACCACACTTATTCACTACGCTGAGCACCTGTGTTGTCCCCTCTGATCCAACACTGAACACTGTGGGTTCCCTGAATGCCTGCCTCTACACCACTGCTTTCACCTCCTCCTCGCCTGGCCAAGTCTGAACTCATTCTTCTCACAATGAGGCCCCCATAAGAAGGCCAGTGCTGCCCTCTTCTCCCCAGGAGGAAATTCCCACCCCCACCTTTGGTTCCAATAGCCCTTTGTTCCATGGCCACCAGCTGTCTCCTCTGGGGGCATACATCCCTCTGCATCCCCTGAGTCTTCAGAGCAGCAAGGGGCGCATCAAGTGCTCGTGAGTGAAAGCAATGATGCTTGGCCCAAAAATCTGGTTAGAGCTGGATCTAAGTCTTCCTGGCTTATGGGAATCACAGCCCAGGGAGGTGAGTTGTCCCTCAGTCACCATAATCCTCGAACTCTAACAAGTAAAACACAAGCCAGCTCTGTTGGGCCTGGCCCTTTGAGAAGCTGGAGAAACTTCCAGGGTAGGACCTGGGCTGCTGGGAAGGCGAAAGGCAGCCTCTTCCTGAGGAGCCGGGAACCAGCGTGGCGGAGAGGAGGCAGGAGGGGCAGAGGAGAGAGACGCTGGTGGCAAGGCCTTCTAGGAGCTGCGATGTTTGCGGTAGTGTCTTCTCTTTCCATGAAAGACCTCAAAGTAAGGGTCTCCCTTCTCCCATCTCTGAGAACACCAGTTGGGCGAGAGGTTCCACAGCAGGACAAGGAGGCCTGGCTTGGACCAGTCTGTGTTTTTAACAAGTGCAAGTTTGGTCAGGCATGCTATGACCTCCACGTGAGGAAGCCGTTGGTCAGAGAGGCCGCTCACCTGTCTGGGAGACCGGTCCAACCTGAGCAGAGGGACAGGTGAGGCGCTTCCAGAACCCAGGTCACCTCCTGGCAGGCAAGGCCACGGTTCCCAAAACTTTTCCCCAAGCCTGCCAGGTGAGCTCCGGCCAGCCTGGGCCTTGGAGACAGGGCACGGGCACCAGCGCCGAGAGGGAGGGGTTGTGGGCGGAAGAGGATGGGTGCTGACTGATTGATGGGTTCATTGTGTGTAGATGAGCTGGACGGAGCCACAGGCCTCCCCGTCCACCCAGAGTCCTGTCAGCAGCTTGCACTGTGACAGGTGCTGCAAGGTCCCCTGCAGGGCCTCCCTATGTTACTCCAGCTCTCTTGGGCAGAAGGAAGGAGAGCAAAAAGCACAAAAATGAATTCAATACAAAGTCTAGGGTTTGTGTGTTCCCACAGCCCCAGGGTTGTGCCAACTTCCTTCTTGGAGGCAGGTGGCCAGTGCCAGACGGGAACAACCTGGAAGGCGTGTCAGAACCATGCCCTAGGCCTGAGCTCAGATGCCCTGACGCAGCACTTGGGGGCCGCTGGGCAGGGGACTGTAACAGCCCCTCAGAGGTCCCCCCGTGAGCAGGGCCGGAAGCTGTGCTGGAGGAAGCCCTGCCTCCGCTGAGGACAAAATGCCAGGTCCATCTACCTGGCTCTCTCTTGGTTTGGGGGTTTTCTTCGGGATTCCCCTTCTCCCCACCAGGGCAGTCAGTGCCCAGACAGCCTGCCGGGGAATCTGAGAGCTGGAGCTCGCAGCAGCTGTGGCCTCAGAGAGGATTCGCATGGACCACCGCCCAATGGAGGCTCTCCCCTCACCCAGGTTCCGAGTTCACACCCGCAGCCGCCTCGCCCTCCCAGTCGCTTCCTCCTCTCCCCTCCCTGGGGCAGGGCAGCCTGCCCTGACTTAGTAGAGGCAGGCTCAGGTGGAGCTATAAGACCATCCCTGGATCCGGGAGTTTGGAAAGAAGAAAGGCAGGAGGAAGAGAGGGAAGAGGAGGAGGAAGACAAGGAGGCAAGGGATGACCTGCCACCTCTTTACTGAATTCCTTGGCAAAGGAATTCACCCCACTGAGCCTCAGTCTCCTCATCTGCACAATGGGAACAACAATGCCTGCCTGGCATAGTTTTTCAAGGATTAAATGCATATTAAGTACTTAGCTCAAGCCTGGCCAGCAGCTAGCACCCAGGGAATGGGGCTGTTAATATTCATGGTGCTAGTGCTGCCATTAGAATACATTTTGTCTCCTCCAAGCTCCCAGCAGAGTGCTGGGCCCAATGGGATAGTAGCTCTCTCTCTCTCTCTCTCTCTCTCTCTCTCTCTCTCTCTCTCTCTCTCTCTCTCTCTCTCGTGCCAAGACAGTGCCTGGCAAGAACCTGGCACAAACCTGGCACTTGGTAAATGTCTGTTGGGTTGAACTCAAGACATTCTTCTTCATTGTTCTGTGGCACTTTGCCCTTTCTCAAACCCTCTGAATATATTATTCTGTTTGAGGCTTGCCAAATGCCCGTGGGCCAGGCAGGGCAAGTGATACGATCATTCCCATTTTATAGCTAAAAAACATCGAGGCTAAGGGAGCTGAGGCTTCCTGCCCAAGTCCCGTGACTGAGCAGAGCTGAGCTGAGCTGAGCTGGTCTGGCTCCTGACCCTGGGTCTCATGGCCTCTGTGTGTGCACGTTTCCAGGAGGCAGAGGGCATTGCTTTGGGCTGAGTGGGAAATGGCCAGGAAGATAGGACTTAATTGAGTCTCAGGGTTTTTTGTCCAGAGATTCAGCAAGGGCTGCAGAGAGGGACCGAGTCTAGGTCCTCTGGTCACACTGATCGTGGTCCCTCTTCCTCCCCAGGCTCATCCCCGCTCTGTGGTCCGCGGTGGATCCCGGTTGCATGCTCCTGGGAAGCTGCAGGGTCTCGGGAGCTGTGTGGGTTCCAGCAGGCACTGCCCGGGGCAGTCGGAGGAGCAGGAGGCCAGAGGCCTTGCCCGGCTGCAGAAGACACCCAGCCAGGGTCAGCCCTATGACAGGTTTATGACCAGGTTTTACGACTTCCCAGCTTAGTCACTGCTTACTTCAGCCTGCTGAAAACAAACCCTTAGCAAGGCCCTGGCCCAGATGTGGAGCAGGAAAGGGCGCACCCCGCCCTCAGCAGAACTGGCCTCTGGACTCAGGGTCTGGGGATGCAGGAGGCAGCAAAGCTGTGCTCTCGGTGTAGTTCTGTGACCCGCACAACTGTCCCTTATTTTCCTGGTCTCCAATCCTGAGTTTTCAGGGCGTAGGAAGCAGATGCCGGTGCCTCCAGCGCTAGCCTGACATGTGGGATCTGGGCCTGACTGGGCATCTTTGCTGCAAGTTGCGTGTCTGACGACTCCATGAGTCTTATTGTGGGGTCAGGCTGAAGAGGCTACTTGGGGGCTCTCTTCTCATAGCAACAGCACAGATGCAAGAAGAGGGCAACTCCCACCGCCATCAGCATTTGAATCAGGAGACCCAGTAAAGCAGGCTGTCCTCCCTACTGCCTGGGTGGGGTTCCAGTGGTCGGCAAACTCATTAGTCAACAGAGCCAAAGCCAAATATCAACAGTACAACGATTGAAATTTCTTCTGAGAGCCAAATTTTTTAAACTTGAACTTCTTCTAACACCACTTCTTCAAAATAGACTCACCCAGGCCACGGTATTTTGTGGAAGAGCCACACTCAAGGGGCCAAAGAGGCGCATGTGGCTCTCGAGCCACAGTTTGCTGACCACGGGTAATCAGTTGGAGGCCTGAATAGAACAAACAGATTGGCCCTTTCACAAGGAAGAGAGAATTCCTCCTGCCAGCCTGTTGACCTGGGACATCAGTCCCTTCTTGCCCTTGACCTCAAACTGAAACACCAGCTCTTCCGGGGTCTTGAGTCTGCCAGCTTAGATGGCACCATCTCTTCTTGGCTCTGTTCTTCTGCAGAGTCCTGACCAAATAGAAGCTTTCGTTGCTCCCCTAGTTTGGGGTGTGCTGATGCCCAGCTAGAGCCCCGAGAAGGAAAACCACCCAGGAATCCAAGGCCGTTGGTATTATACCTCTTACTTCTGCTGTGTCCTTCCTCTCTGGCTGCCTCCACATCACGTCGCTGAGTCCTGCTCCTGGGTGGGCAGAGTGATGGCCAGAAGAGGGTGAACTGGCACGGAGGGGTCAATCCCCAGAAGCACTCCCTGAGTCACAGGGAGATGTCCACAGGGGTGCTGGGCAGGGTGGGTGCAAATTTATGTTGCTTTTGTCTAAGACTACAGGCTGAATGTCAGGGCTGCTAATCCGTCTCCGAGTGGCTCCTGGCACACGGAATTAAATCCAGAATTAAAATTCAGCGCTTGCTCTGGACTCGCAAGGCAGACTTAGCTGTTTTCCTTGGGGATAAAGGGAAGCCCAGGGCTGGCCTAGGAGTGTGGCCACGGCGATGGGGAGCAGAGGGGAGACTGGGTTGATGGACTGTCTGCTGTGTGCTGAGAGGATTCGGAATCCCTGTCACTGTGGGCTTTACAGATGTAATTGGGGAGCCTGAGGGAGCACAGGAGGCTCCAGACCCTCAGACAGGAAATGGCTTCTCATCCAGCCTGTTCTTACACGTCAGCCCTCCTGCAGCCTGGGGCACCTATGCCCTGTCCTCAGCCCCGCTCCTTTTCTCCTGATTTTATTTATTTATTTATAAGTTATTTATTAACTTTTTACAGAGAGGAAGGGAGAGGGATAGAAAGTCAGAAACATCGATGAGAGATCAACATTGATGAGCTGCCTCTTGCACGCCCCCTACTGGGGATGTGCCCATGGCCAAGATACATGCCCTTGACCGGAATGGAACCTGGGACCTTTCAGTCCGCAGGCCGACGCTCTATCCACTGAGCCAAACCAGTTTCGGCTATTTTCTTCTTTTTTAAAAATATTATTTGTCGATTTCAGAGAGGAAGGGAGGGGGAGATAGAAACATTAATGATGAGAGAGCATCATTGACTAGCTGCCTCCTTGGGACTGAGCCTGCAACCTGGGCATGTGCCCTCACTGGGAATCGAACCCTGACCTCTTGGTTCACAGGCTGATTGATGCTCAACCACTGAGCAACACTGGCCGGGCTCCCCTAATGTTCTAGTAGTTTACTTTCAGAGGTTGCCTGTGGCCCCGGCAGGAGGGAGGTGAAGCCAGCGGGACCCAGGAGGAAGCAGCCTGCTCCTCACTCCACTCAGCTGCACCTTCCGCTTCAATCCCCTGGGTGCCCAGTGTATAACCCACATCCGGGGACCCCACAGGAGGACCCCACTCATGGGAGGAGGCGGCATAGTGGAGCGGTTAATTCTGGAAGGACTGTTAGGATTTAAATCCCAGGTCTACCCCTCAGTAGCTGTGTGGCCCCATGTCAGTTCCTGCCTGCGTGTCTCAGTCTCTTCATCTATAAAATGGGAAGGATAATGGTTCTCACCTCCGGGGGTTGTTCTAAACTGCGGCTTGCGAGCCACATGCGGCTCTTTGGCCCCTTGAGTGTGGCTCTTCCACAAAATACCACGGCCTGGGCGAGTCTATTTTGAAGAAGTGGTGTTAGAAGTAGTTTAAGTTTAAAAAATTTGGCTCTCCAAAGAAATTTCTATTGTTGTCCTGTTGGTATTTGGCTCTGTTGACTGATGAGTTGCTGACCACTGTTCTAACGCATGTCATGAACCGATTAAATGAGTTAAGACCATAAAACACAGGTCAGGCTCACTGTCGGAGTCAGCTATGTTGGGGATGCTCTGACTGGTTATCACTGATTTCGGGAGGACCCCCCAGGCCTTCCTCACCTGTTAAATGAGATGGTACTTGCCTGGCCCTGGGTCCCGGGCAGATTCTCTGAATTCCTGGTCCTTCCTTTTCTCTTTGATGAATGTCCTTTGCTCTCATTATTGATGTTTAGAGACTCAGCATCAACCCGTCAAGTCAGGAGTGGAGACGGCTGGGTCTAAATGTCGCCTTGTCTTGAAAAGCCAGCGGCTGAGGGCAGGCTCGGCTTGTTCCCAGGGTTGGGAGTTGCCCAAAGGTCTGGCCTTCTCACGGTCCGGGCTCTGCAGGCCCTACACGTTAGCCTCGTGGTCTGCACCTCACGGTCCCCTCTGCTGCGCCACTCAGGATGAACTCACAGAGGAAAGTGCCCAGCCCTGACACCCCCCCCCCCCTCCACAACCAGGACACCACCCCCAGCCCTGACACCACCCCCAGCCCTGACACCACCCCCAGCCCTGACACCACCCCCAGCCCCGACACCACCCCCAGCCCCGACACCACCCCCAGCCCTGACACCACCCCCAGCCTGAGGTGGGCACCCAGTTTTCAGCTTCCCCTTGCTTCACAGCGAGCACCGCCGTCTCCCTTCCCCTTCAGAGATACCCTGTCTCCCTTTTCCCTTGGGAGCCTGTGATGATTAACTTTACGTGTCAACAACTCGCCTGGGCCACAGGGTGGCCAGACATCACTCCGGTGCTTTGGGGGCTGTCTGTGTGAGAATAACATTGACATCGGTAGCCGGAATCAAGCAGAGTACCACTTGCCCCCCTTACGGTGGGTGGGCCTCGCCTAGTCTGTTGAAGGTCTCTGGTTCCATTCCCAGTCAGGGCACATGCCTGGGTTGCAGGCTTGATCCCCAGAGTGGGGCATGCAGGAGGCAGCTGTCAAAGATCCTTTCATCATTGATGTTTCTCTCTCTCCCTCCCTTCCTCTCTGCTATCAATAAAAATATATTTTAAAAAAGAAAACAGAAGCTACGGAAAGGCCCATGGGTGCAGCAGAACAGCCTAGAGACCCGGCCACTCCACCCAGACCTGAAAAAGGGCAGACCCTCCTCTGAGTTGGAGAGAAGCCTCCTCCCCAGCTGCCTTCGCCCTGGAACGGGAGCATTGGCGCTTGGACCGGACTCCCCCACTCCCCCGCAGCCCGTCCACTGTCCTCAGGCACTGGCACCGGCTCCTCTGAGGCCCCCGGTCACCCACTTGCCCCGCACATCCTGGGGCGTGTCAGCCTCTGCCCCCTGTGAGCCAGTTCCTGAGGACAGCCTCTCCGTTGGTCCTCATCGGTCTGATGCTGGGGAAGCCCGGCCAGCACTGGCCCACTCCGGCTGTCCAGGGGCCTTCCTTCCACCATTTCCCCCCACAAGGCCCAGGGCCACCTGCACAAAGGGCTCCCCCAGTACCCCAGCACCCCCCCCCCCCCGGGCCTGGGACCCCTCCAGACCCATAAGTGCCTGTGATCAGGGAGCTCCAGGTGGCGTCCCTGCCTGTCCCCACTGCCTCCTGGCTTCCCTGGCCGGGAGGGGAGCAGGAAACCGGACAGAGGAAACCCCCTGAGCCGGGCCTGGGCGGTGGTCAGAGGTGGGGGGGGGGGGGGAAGCGGCCACGTTACCGTTAAGGAAACGAATGACCTCCATTCGGAGACGGTGTTTGCCGAATCGAATCTTCAGCGGGTTAACCTTCCTCGTCTGCGGAAGAAGGATGTTCGGGATTAAGTTTCCACCGCGGTGAATGCATTACCGGACTTGGGCTCCGCGGCATCAGGGAGGGGGCGTCACCTTCGCTAAGACGGTCAACGGGGACGGGCGGCCGCAGCACGGCCGGCCACAGGGGACTGAGGCCAAACACAGCCCGTTTCACACCTGGAATAAGCGCATTTGTTTTTGTTTTCCAATAAACCTCACATAAGACTGGCTGCGGCTGCTGTGGGACCTGCAGGAGCATCACAGGGCGAGACTTCAGAGCAGCTTCCTCCCGCTGCCGCTGTCCGGGCCGGCGGGGAGGGGGGGGGGGTCCGGCAGGGCCCCCCAGCGAGCAGTGAGCGCGGGCAGCCCTGGGACACGGTGTCCAGGTACAGGGGGGAATGGCCGGGTCTCTCCGCTGTTTTTGCTGCACCCATGGGCCTTTCCATAGCTTCTGCTTTCTTTCTTTTCTTTTTTATATATATAATATATTTTTATTGATTGCAGAGAGGAAGGGAGGGAGAGAGCAAAACATCAATGATGAGAGAATTTTTGACAGCTGCCTCCTGCATGCCCCACTTTGGGGATCAAGCCCGCAGCCCAGGCATGTGCCCTGACTGGGAATGGAACCAGCAACCTCTTGGTTCATAGGTCAAGACTCAAGCACTGAACCTTACTAGCTGGGCTCTATGTTTTTCTCCCAAGTGAGGTTCTCTGTTTGCTATAATATATTTTTTAATATATGTTTATTGATTTCAGAGAGGAACGGAGAGATTAGCAACATCAATGATGAGAATCATTGATTGGCTGCCTCCTGCACATTGGACCGAGCCCGCAACCTAGGCATGTGCCCTTGACCGGAATCGAACCTGGGACCCTCCAGTCTGCAGGCCAACGCTCTACCCACTGGGCAAAACTGGCTAGGGTTATTGTGGCATTTTTTAAGCCAGTTGTCATGTGTCACTGTGCTGCATGCATGGGGTAAAAAGACCCCAGGAAGCCCCCTTGCCCGCTGCCCTCTGAGGACACGGGTGTGGGGGGGAGACAGCCTTCTATAAACCAGGGGCTGGGCTCTCACCAGACACCAAATCTGTCAGCACCATGGCCTTGAACTCCCCAGGCTCCAGAGCTGTTATGTTCATTACTGTTGAGTATAAGGGACCCTGTCCAATATGTGGGTTGCAATAGCCCAAACGGACTAAGTCACCGCTACGTCTACACACGGGAAGCAACACAGTTGTTCAAAAAGAACAAGTCAGATCCACATCTCACGAGCTAGAGCCGTACCCAGGACATATTTCTAACTTAAAAAAAAAGCCAGCTTAGGAATAATCACGTCCCAGTTCTGTCTGGGGAAAGGAGCCAGCAGGTCAATGGGGTTTTGTAAGCATTAAAAAAGAACCAGCCAAAACCGGTTTGGCTCAGTGGTAGAGCGTCAGCCTTGGGACTGAAAGGTCCCGGGTTCGATTCCGGTCAAGGGCATGTACCTTGGCTGCGGGCACATCCCCAGTAGGGGGTGTGCAAGAGGCAGCTGATCAATGTTTCTCTCTCATCGATGTTTCTGACTTTCTATCCCTCTCTCTTCCTCTCTGTAAAAAATCAATAAAATATATTTTTAAAAAATCAGCGATACACTTTGCAATAGGATCCTCGGAAGGGTTAGAAGACACAGGGCGAGACAAAGGGCTGAGTGCATAGTGTGCGGTTTGGTTCCATGTTTGCACAATAAAGTGGGAAAAAGTCCTGACTTCCTCTGAGGAACTGCCCTCCTCAGCAGTGGGGAACGTGTCCCAGGCTCCTGGATGCCTGGGGTCAAAGCAGGACATCCCAATCCCTAATTTTTTTGTCCCTATCCAGGAAGTGCCTTCTGAACAAGAGTGTTTTGTATTCGGATGGGGGGAGGGGGCAGGGAAAAGAGTATCGCCCCAGCCGTCCCTGGAAACCCCTCACCCTCACATCTTCATGCATAAACCCTCCCGCATCACAGAGCGGTTGCAAAGAGCCACTGTTGAGGAAGAGGGGCTCCGTGATGGAGGCTGAGTTTCCACTTGCAAAGGGAGAAGGTGGAAAATTTGACAAGACCCGGGAGACGGCTGGCAGGGTCCCAGGAACGCTTAAGCGATCTCCAGGCTCCAATTTTTCTCGTAGAAACTTAAAATCCCCTCGTCCCCTTGCATGGGAGTCCAGCTGGCAAAGCGGTGTTCAGTAACATTGGCCCTTGCTGGCCATGTCCACCTCCCCTGGCCAAGATGCTCCACTTCCCGTCTCTCTCTCTCCACTTCCTGTCTCTCTGTGCCCCGCTGTCTCCCATTCCCTGTCTCCCACTTCCTCTCTTAGTCCCCATTCCCTTCCTGTCCTCATCGAACCTGCCGCTTAGCCTGCCACTCCGTGTCCCCGGGGGCCTAGACCCCTCCTGGTCTCAGCCCCCAGAGTTCGCACCTGGAGGGGGGCCCCTCTGGTTTCACAAAGCAGCGTTGCTTGGTGTTTTATTAGCTGGATTCCTGTCCCTGTTTAGTTTTCTATCCACCCCCACCCCCACCCCTTCCCAGGGTGAGGTCAGGCCAGGAGCCAGAGGAGGCTTTGGGCAGCTTCTCGCCAGGTGAGCCGGGGCTTGGCCTGGAAGGAAGAGACTAGGAAGGGGGTCCAGGCCCTGCAGCCTGGGCTGGGCGGTGGGGAGCCGATGGCTCAGGTGTCCCAGGCGTCCTCAGTCGTCAAGTTGAACAAGGGACAACCGGCCCCGCCTCCTGCAACAAGGCCTGCCAGGGAGGTTTCTAAACCCCACTACTCGGGCCTGGCGGGGCCCCAGCAGACCGGGACTTGGGTCATTCTGCACACGAATATTAAATGAACAATGACTCTCTGCACAAAAGTGGCAGCTTTTCACTGGGCAGAGTTTATTTTCCACTTGAAACGCTAATGAAAACCAGGCCCCGTGAAAACCCCGGCCAGGGGAAGCACGCAGGCTCTTTCCTCCCATCGAGAATGAGGCAGGTTCTGGGTGCTTTTTGGTGGAGTCTAGATCCAGAGAGGAGGCGGGGCCATGACACGTGGGGTCCCCCAGACTCCTGTGAGAACCTGGGCCTGGGGGTGGGACAGGAAGCTGAGTGGGGTGGTAATGGCTGGGGAGGGGAGGGGGGCTACGCAGAGGAGAGTTCTGGAGCATCCAAGCAAAGCAGAGAAGCCCTAGCCAGTTCGGTCCAGTGGACAGAGCATTGGCCTTTCTGACTGAAGGGTTCCGGGTTTGATTCTGGTCAAGGGCACGTACCGCAGTTGCAGGCTCCTCCCTGGCCTGGGTCCCGGTCTGAACATGTGCAGGAGGCCACCAATTCATGTTTCTCTTACATCGATATTTCTCTGTCTTCCCCTCTCTCTTCCACTCTCTCTGAAAACCAATGGAAAGCTTTCCTCGGCGAGGATTAAGGGCAGTCAGAGCCAGAGGGCCCCCGGAGACAGACTGCCCATTACCTCTCTTCCTCAGCTCCCCAGGTGGCTGTGGCTGCCAGGTTTCCTGTTCTCTGTTCATTGCTGCCTTCCCTGGGGGGCTGGGCCCAGTCGGATCCTCCTTTCTGACAGGGGGCACTGCCTCCAGGATCCTCCTTGGCTCAGACTCACTCCAGCCAGGGCACCAACCGTGTGGCTCCCTCCTGCTGGCCTGTGAGGCTCTCTCCCTACTTAACCTGCAGTGGCTCCTGGTGGCTTCCAGAAGTTCCACTCCTGAGGCTGCCACTCCAAGCTCTTGGGAATCTCACCCTGCTTCTCTTTACAGCTCGGAAGCCCCTTCGATTCCAGAATGAAGCCGAGGTCCGAGGTCGCATGCCCCCTCACTGCACGCTTTCATGGCACACGCTGCGCCTGCTCCAGGAATTGCTGCTCTTCTGCTTCGCCCGCTGGACCTTCTCGGAGTCCTTCCTGCAGCAGCTCTGACACTGCTCCTCGCCCCGCACTGCTCTGCGGGGTCGCTCCGAACTCCCTCTTCTCACGAAGAGCGAGTGCAGGCTCTGTCTTTCTCACGGGCAGCCTGCAGGCCTGGCCTTGGTCACCTTGTGGAGCCTCAGGTTCCTCGTTTGTCAAATGGGACAAGGACCTCACGCCTGGGGGGCGAGGAGGAGCACAAGCAAAGCAAAGCTCTGGGATTTCTCTGTTGATCACCGGCTAGAGTTCTATTATTCAGTGTCCTCCCTGAGATGGACAGTTTGGGGACAGGGACTTTGTCTCACTCACTGAAACTACAGCCATGTATGGTCTCCCAGTTTTGGAAGCCAGGTGTTCAAAATGAAGGCGTTAGCAGGGGTGTGGCCTTCTTGCGTGCCTCCTCCCTGCCCCTGGGAGGGAGACTTGTTCCCCAGGTCCCGGTGGCAGTGAGAGATGCTCCTCCAGTGCCCTGGGCCCAGGAGCCTCAGCCTGTCGCCTCTGGAAGAGAATCTAGTGCTGAGGAGTTGCTGCCTCTCCCACCCTGAATGTGCACCTCAGCATCTGGCCCAAAGGCCCAGGTGGCCTGGCGTGCACCTGGCCCTCCCTGCCTCCTCATCGCCCCTCTCCTTTCCTGAAACTCTCGCACGCTCTCTAACGCTGCCTACATTCAGCCTCGTGATGAGAGACCTCTGCTGCTTGCTGATTGGATTGGTGTTTGTTTCCTTGAGAAGCACATTTTTATTATAGTTCATGCATCTATAGTGCTGGGACTTTTATCACCCGGGCCCTGGCATGCACCCTCTGGCACTGAAGGAGCCAGTAGGATCCTTGGACTCCCAAGGAATCTCACCCCATCTGCTGGGTCTCTCCTCACCTAGGAACACCCTCCATCATCCTCCCCATCTCCTACCTGCTCTGGAGAGCACACAAACGGACCTCAGTGACAATACAGGAAAAGCCAGGGACAGCCAGGAGCTCCTAAATCTTCCAGAGGGCCTAGCTTCCTCTAACTTCACATCCTGCGTGCAGGAGCAGACCCGCCCCGGACCCAGCCCCTGTGGCGGCAGGCGAGTGTCTCTTATTCTGGGTGCTTGGGAATGCTGGGGCTCCAGGTGCCAGCCTTTTGCCAGAGGGGGGTTCCCCTAAGGAGCCAGGGCCCTGGGGCATGGGGTGGGCAAGGGAGAACAGGGCCCAGAACTCTGACAAATCCAACTCTTTCATTAGTCCCTTTGGCTTTCTACATGGGAAAACCAACCCAACCAACCAATGGATAAATCTAGTGAATTTGTCATAGGAATCCCAAGACAGGACAAAGAAGAACTGCCAGTGGTTAGGGTTGTGGCAAAGATTTTATATATATATATATGGTGTGTGTGTGTGTGTGTGTGTGTGTGTGTGTGTGTGTGTGTATTAGAGGCCTGGTGCACAAAATTCATGCACGGGGGTGGGAGTGGGGGAGGGGCGGGGGATGTCCCTTAGCCCAGCCTACACCCTCTCCAATCTGGGACCCTTCGAGGGATGTCTGACTGTCTGTTTATGCCCGATCCTGGTAGGATCGGGCATAAACGGGCAGTTGGACATTCTTCTCACAATCCAGGACTGCTGGCTCCAAACTGCTCATCTGTCTGCCTCCCTGATTGCCTCTAACTGCTTCTGCCTGCCAGCCTGATCACCTGCTAACCACTACCCTGCCAGCCTAATTGATGTCTACCTGCTCCCCTGCCAGCCTGTTTGCCCCTAACTTCCCTCCTCTGCCAGCCTGGTCACCCCTAACTGCCCTCCCCTGCAGGCTTGATCACCCACAACTGCCCTCCCTTGCAAGGCCTGGAACCTCCCAATGGCCCTCTCCTGCTGGCCATCTTGTGGTGGCCATCTTGTGTCCACATGGGCCAGGATCTTTGACCACATGGGGGCAGCCCTCTTGTGTGTTGGAGTGATGGTCAATCTGTGTATTTCTTTTTTATTAGATAGGATAGAGGCCTGGTGCATGGGTGGGAGCCAGCTGGTTTGCCCTGAAGAGTGTCCCAGATCAGGGTGGGATTCCCTTGGGGTGAGCGGTGGCCTGGACGAGGGGCCTGTGGAGGTTTGCAGGCTGGCCATGTCCCCTAGTGACCCAAGCAGAGGCCCTGGTATCTGGGATCAATCTATGTCTACAATTGAAACTTTGTGCCTGGAGTGGAGCCAAGCCTTCTGCTAGCTCCAGGGCAGCAGCCATTTCTGTTTGAAACTTTGTAGCCTAGAGTGGAGGCCTAGACCAGTAACAGCAGGCTGAAAGCTTGGCTTCCTCCATTGCCAGAGAAACCCAAGCCTCTGTTCTCTCCAGCTCAGTGGCTGCCGCCATTTCTGTAACTTTTATAAATGAAACTTTGTAACATTGAGTGGAGGCCTAGGTAGGCAACGGGAGGCGGAAAGCTTGGCTTCCTCTGTTGCCGGGGAAACCCAAGCCATCCTCCTGCTCTCAATGGCAACAGCCACCTTGGATGGCGTTTTTTTTGCATAATCTGCTCCTGATTGGCTGGTAGGCATGGCTGTGGGCGTGGCTTGTGGTGTGGTGAAGGTATGGTCAAATTTGCATATTACTCTTTTAATATATATATATATATATATATATATATATATATATAGAGAGAGAGAGAGAGAGAGAGAGAGAGAGAGAGATATCCTGGTGCATGAATTCATGCATGGTTGGGGTCGGGCCAGCCTGGCCAGGAGAAGGGGACATGGGCCGTTGGCTGGCCTGCCTGCGGTCGAACTCCTGGTCGAGGGGACAATTTGCATATTAGCCTCTTATTATATAGAACATACACTGAGTGGACAGATTATTATGCATTCAGAGATCATAATAATCTGGCCATTCAGTGCATATTTATATCAGCTCTACACTATATATACATGGGAACTCAAAAAAGAAAGGTCTAGAACTTCCCTTGAACATGTAGAAATCAGACTTCTGTCACCAAGTTGAAAACTGGCTGGAATTCTAGGGTCAACTTTGCCAGAGTATGTGGTTTGGAGCAGCTCCTTGGAGGTGACCTTGGAGGTGACCGGGGTGGCTCTGGTGGCCCCAGTCTATACAAAGGGCTTTGTGAGACTGTGGCTCCAAAAAGGCCCCTCGTCCTGGGCACAGAGGCCAGTGCTTTGCCTCTAACCCTTTCCCAATTTACAGCAGAATCTTCCAGGTTGGGTGGGAGAAGCAAAGCCATTGAATAATTCATTTCTTCATGAAGAATTCATCCTCTATCATAGCCTCCTGCCTCTTGTACCAGCTGACCCTATAATTAGAGCAGGACCATTTCCTTCCCAGCGCCGGCTCTCCGAAGCGAGCTCTACCAGTCTGGGCCAATCAGGAGGCAGATGGCACACTCAAAATAGGGCAATTTAAGCAGGCCTGGCAAAGAGAAACGGGCAGGATATGGGGCAACGGAAAGGCAGAGTGCAGGGGTAGTGCTCATGGCTGACTGGGGGTTCTTACCGCCCTGGGCCTGAGGGGGAGGGAAGAGAGCCTTACGGGAATCTGGAAGGAGATTATTAGATGAAGACGGTCATTTGGGGAGGGGCTGGGGCCTTCAGCTGAGGGGTACAGCCAGCCTGAGACCCCATGAGATGGGAGCCAGCCAGCAGTTAAACCTTCTAGCTTCACTCTCCTCCTTCCCTCCAATCTCCTGCCCACCGCCCTCCCCCCACCTCCCATTGACCCAGCCAGACGAGGAGTTGAGGGAAAGGTGCCTGTGCATGTGGAACTGACAGGTCAGCCCAGGGGCCAGAGGGCAAGGAGAAGAAGACGGAGGAGTGAACCTGGGAGGGGCCCAGAGGAGACCCCTGGCATGTGAGCCTTTTTTACACCCATCGGAACCCCACCTGACCCATTCCTTCTTAAGGCTGCAGCACGCAGGCATCTTGTCATTTTGCTGTCAAATTATCTGCCCACTCTTGTGCTGTTATCATTACACATCATCTGGACATCTTATCTGCCAAACCAGATTGTCAGCTCTTCAGGGAAAGAGAATGCATCCCCCCTTGGCCCTGGGTCACCCCACATCCCACACACATAGGTACTCAGTGTGTGTGTGTGTGTGTGTGTGTGTGTGTGTGTGCGCGCGCGCGTGCACGCCAGGCCAGGCTCCCCCCTTCCTCCCCCCACAGGCCAGGTTCTGATGTAGTAACAACCACCAGATCTCAGCAGCTTTCCACAACAAATGATTTCTCCCGCTCGTACTGCCTGCCCGCTGCAGGTTCACAAGGGTCTCTGCATGCCAGTTGCTTTGGGACCCAGCATGTAGCCACAATCACAACAGAAGGGGGGATGTACCTGCTAACATTAATAAAAAGAAAGCAGGAGCAGCTACCCCAGTTTCAGACAAAGCAGACTCCAGCGCAAGGACAGTTGTGAAGAGGGACATTCCATAACGGGGGTGACACTCTGAGAAAGTATGACAATTCTTTTTTTAAAAACATATATTTTATTGATTTTTTTTTTTACAGAGAGGAAGGGAGAGGAATAGAAAGTTAGAAACATCGATAGGAGAGAAACATTGATCAGCTGCTCGATCGATGTGCCCACAGCCAAGGTACATGCCCTTGACCGGAATCGAACCCGGGACCTTTCAGTCCACAGGTCGACACTCTATCCACTGAGCCAAACTGGTTTTGGCAAGCATAACAATTCTTAATGTATATGTGCCTAACCACAGAGGCACATATATATTAAGAATACACATGTAAGGAGGAGAATAACCTAATATTAGAGCTGGAGACTTTTAACAGGCTCTGTGAGGAAGGAGCAGAAAGATCAGCAGGAAGAAAATCAGGAAGCCCAGAGTTGAACACGACATGACCGTCAACCAACTGGATCTAATTGACGTTGATAGAAGGGCTCATCCAACAACACATTCTTTTTGAGCTCACAGGGAACACTCACCAAGACAGACCAGATTTTGGGCCACAAAACACACTTTAACAAATTAAAATAAAAACCAGAAATCATACAGGGTCTGTTTACAGACAACAGTGGAATTAAACTAGAAATCAATAACAGACAGATAGCTGGACAATCTCCAAACAGGGAGAGATTAAACAACACACTTGTAAATAACACATGGGTCAAGTAAGAAATCTCAAGAGAAATTTAAACATATTTTGAAGTAAATGAAAATGCAATTTTTCAAAGTTGGTGGGATACAGTGCAGCAGCGCGTAGAGGGGATTCTAGAGCATTGAATGCATAGATTAGAAAAAGAGAAATATATAAGGTCAGCAATCTAAGTTTCCACAGTAGGAAAGCAGAAAGATGAGAGAAAATTAGCATGGGAGAAAAGCTAGATAATCTTGGCACTGACTTGTAGCTACAACACCAGCAGCACCACCCATCAAAGAAGCAATTGATAGACTTAATTAGACATCATTCAAATGAAAGGAACTTCTGCTCTGAGAAAGACAACGACAAGCTACAGAATGAGATAAAATATTTGCAAAAGATGCATTTGATAAAGGACTGGTGTCCCAAACAGACAAAGAACTTTTAACACTCAACAATAAACACACACACACAATAACCTGATTAAAAACTGGCAAGAGATCTAAACAAAATTCACCAAAGAAGACATGCAGATGGCAGAACAGCTGATGAAACTATGCCTCACAGCCTATGTCTTCACAGAAATGCAAATTCAAACAACAACGAGAGACCCAGGGCACACCTATTGGAATGGCCAAAGTCCAAAATACTGACACCGAGTGCTGGCGAGGAGATGGAGCAACGGAGTCTCAGATCCGCCCGCCGCTGGGAGTGCAAAGAGCCACAGCCACTTTGGAAGACAATTTGGCAGCTTCTTCAACTAAATACAGTCTTACCAGACGATCCAGAAATTGCATTTCTTGGTATTTACCCAAATGGACTGAAAACTGACGTCTGCACAGAAACGTACACACAGATATTTATAGAGGCTTGGTTCACAATGGCCCAAGCTTGGAAGCCACCAAGATATCCTTCAGTGAATGAATGCATAAACCGTGGTTCATGCAGACAAGGAACGATTACTCAGCGCTGAGAAAGAAATGCGCTATCAGGCCACGAAAGACATGGAGGAAACTTAAATACATATCAGTAAGTGAAGGAAGCAAAATCTGAAAGAGGCTACATGGGGTATGATTCCAACTCTATGGCATTCTTGAAAAGTGAAAGCTATGAAGAGTGGAAAGACTGGAGGTGGCCAGGGGGTGGGGAGAGGGACAATTAGCCAGAGCACGGATGATGTTTAGGGCAATGAAACTATTTTATATGATACTGCAATGGTGAATACATGTCATTCAAATCCCTGGAGTGTATAACACCGCCAGTGAGCTCTAATGGGTGCGATGCACTGGGGCCATCGCCATGTGTCCAGAAGGCTCTGCATTGTAACAAATGCACTGCTCCAGTGGGGCTGCTGATGGTGGGGGAGCTTTGGGGACAAGGGTATATGGGACCTCTCTGTACTGTCCACAGAATTTTACTGTGAACTCCACACTGCTGTAAAAAAGTTTAATAATAAATAGATAAAATGACAGTCCAGTATCTTTCATGAATTTAGGTGAGTAAATTCTTAAAACATTAGCCAATAGAATCAGTTTTGTATGAACAGCCATTCAGGACGTCGGATGCTTTCATGAACTAAGGCTACCAAGTGAAGGATGCATAGTTAGTTTCAATAGTCAGCTTCCTGCTTGGTGCAGTAACTCCCTAAGCCTCAGTTTACTGATCTGCAATGTAGAAAAAAATCCACATAATTTAGGGTTAGTGTTTGTATTTAGAGAATGAAGCAGACCTCCAAATACTCCTTAGAAGTTATTTCACCTGAAAATGAACAGGCTGGCATCCTTGGTCTTGGACTTCCCAGCCTCCAGAACTATGAGAAATAAATGTCTGTTGTATAAGCCTCCCAGTCCATGACATTTTGTTATGGCCGCCCAAACCCCCAAGACAGCCAAGATCCTTAAACGGTAGTCCACCAGACCCTGCACTGTCCAGCCCCTCCCCCTCTTCGTGGTCACCTCTCTGACTTCTCTTCCCTGGCTGGCTTTCTCCAGCCACCCTGGCCTCCTCGGTATTTCCTGAATGCACAGAGTACATTTCCACCCCAGGGCCTTTGCACTTCCATCCATTCTGCCAGGTCTACTCCTCCCCCAAGGCAGAGTCCTTCCTTTCCTTCAAGCCTTTGTTCAAAAGTCTCCTCAACGAGTCTGGCCCTGAAAAGTATTTAAAATGGGACTCACTCCCCGGCTCAGGATTTTCCATTCCTCTTACAAGTTCTACTTTTTAATTCTCCGCCCCCCCCCCCCCCCATGAATTTAACTCGCTAACAGACGGTGTTCTTTATTTATCAGGTTCATTGTCGATTGCCTGTGATCCCCTGTGAGAACGTAAGCTCCAGAAAGAGAGAGATGTTTGCCGGTTTTGTTTGCTGATGAATCCCAAGTGCCCAGAACCATTCCGCTCAGTGAATATTTTTTTGAAGGAATGGATGAACCTCTTCACCCCTAGTGAAATAGCCTGCCTGCCAGGGAGACCATGCCATACCAGGACCGGCCAGCAGATGGCAGCCGGTGAACGCCAGAGACAGCTGGGAGCCTGTACTTTGAACTCAAGGTTCCTCCAATTAAGTCTAAGATAACCCAGGAGACAAAATCAAGTTCAGCCTCCTCTTAGGGCAGGCTTGTGGGCAGGCTTGTGTTGGTGAGAAAGAGCTTGTGTGTGGGAGGCGAGCTGCCAAGCTGCCGAGCTGCTAAAGCCATTATCTAGTACAGTAGGCTGTTTACCCACAATTCAGGGGTCAAAAATGAAAGCAGCTGTGCAGGAGAACCAAGGTCAGAGTCTTCCCCCGGTGGGAACAGGGGTGAAGAAGGCCGTGGATCTGTGGCATTCCTCCAAAGGATGGAGAAGCCACAGAGGACCACTATGACCGAGGGAAAGAAGTCACACTAAGAAGGAACACATCGCCTGGAGTAGACGTTTCCAGTCGTCCTCTGCACACGGGTCTTGGGGCCCTGCCAGACCACCCTCTCCCGGTGCCTCCGGAACCCGTGCACGCAGGATATCGAGTTCAGCTGTACCAAACCCTTCGCCCCAAGGCCAGGGGAACCTGCCTGAGGTCCAGTTCAGCATCAGAGGGCGTCAGGTTAGGGCAACCTTCCCTCCCCCAATGTAACTCTCCCCCCTCCTTTATTCTTATCAAACCATGACCTCCTGGTTCGTAGGTCAGTGCTCAACCACTGAGCCACACCGGTTGAGCTGAACCAAAGCTCTTTACATGCACCCGGCAACCAGGGTGCTTCACACACACACATACACACCAGTATTCATCCCCCCATGAATCAAAGAGCTTTACTCACACACACACACACACACACACATCAAAGCACATATACACATTCCAACAACGAAGGAGTTCACACACCCATTCACACATCCTCAACAACCAAAGCACTTCACACACATACACCCCAAAAAGTTTTCCTCCCTCAGCCAAGGTGCCTCCTAAACGCCCCCCCCACCCAACAGACCCCACCAACAGAAGGAAACTCCAAAGCCCTTGGGTAGTTTGCTGCTGCAGCAGGTACTTGAACACCAATACATTCAACTGCGACTTTCTTTACAGATTAATGAGCAGAGAAAGATGACGGGGTGGGGGTAGGGGGTGGCGGTGAGAATGGCGGGAGAGAGCAATTACACCCAAATCTTTTCTCTGTTGATTAGGGATTCCTTCTCCAGCCTGCTTTGGCTCCAGCTAAATCTTTTTCTAATGAGATGTGGCTTATCCAGATCAGAGCTCGGAGAAAAAAGTTGCAATTAACTTTAAGAAGAAAAGGAGTGAGAAAGAGAAGGGGGGGCAGGGCAGGCAGATTGGAGTGGGGGCAGGGACGGGGGCTGGGGCTGGCAGCCCGGAGGCTGGGTGTGTGCAGGGCAAAGGGACTTCTTGCTGACACTGTGGCCACTGCTCCTGGGATTCCAGAATCTAGGGAAAGTCTTTTATATATATATATATATATTGATTTCAGAGAGGAAAGAAGAAGGATAGAAACATCAAAAATAAGAGAGAATCATTGATTGGCTACCTCCTGCATGCCCCCTACTGGGGATCAAGCCCACAACCTGGGCATGTGCCCTTGGCTGGAACTGACCCTGGGACCCTTCAGTTCGCAGGCCAACCCTCCATCCACTGAGCCAAACCGGCTAGGGCTAGGGAAAATCTTAGCAATCCCCAGGGTGGGGAGCAGTGTGTCTCCTTGTCTCTGGGGCCTTCCCCACTCTGCACACCTGACAGCTGGTGGAGATGGGGGGTCCCTCTCAGCTGCATCTTTCACACCTGCGCTCTTACTCCTGTTGGACCTGGGGCCCGCGGCCACCTGCCCGGAACTCCCAGGACCCCCAGGTGCCCGGGCGGCTCTCCGCGTTCGCTCAGCCTGCCAGGCTCAGCCCTCCACAGCTGGCCTCTCCCCGACGCCTCGCTGTTTCAGGTGCACCAGCACCCCGAGTTCTTTTCCCCTGAGCTGCTTCAAAGGGCGTGAGCATTTGCGATTGAAAGAGACATTTCATGTTGAAAGGATCAGCGTGCCTCCAGCATCCAGAAGCAACGCAGATTTCCCTTCACTTGCTTCTCTAGCCACATCCTCAAGCTTGACCAACAGGCATGCGCCCTCTTGCTGATGCTCAGTTCTTCATCTTCTAAGGAAAATAGAGCGGTGGGCATTTGACCTCCGGGGTCTCGGCCTGTCCTGATGCCCTGCGGTCCAGCGAAAGGCACGGCACAGTCTCCAGGCGTCCCGACCTGAGGAATGACCCCCGTTCCCTGAGCCCATGCTCTGCGCTGAGCACCCCCAGGACACACACATCCCTGCCAGCTCACATCCAGGTGGGGACCAATTTTCACCTTGGGTGGCAATAAATATCCAGCAATGCCTAAAGGCAGCCTTTTAAAAAATTCTCTTTATTGATTAAGGTATTACATATGTGTCCTTATTCCTCCAGTACCCTCCCCACCTCCCATTCATGCCCCCACCCCCCTGTTGTCTGTGTCTATTGATTAGGCTTACATGCATGGATATATAAGTCCTTTGGTTGATCTCTCCCCTTACCCCACCGTCCCCTCCCCTGAAGGCAGCCAAGTGCTGAGGCTCCTAACCCAGCACTTGTGAGGGCACGTCCCGGAGCCTAACGGCCCATCTGCGTGCCAGCCGAGCTGGGGCCCAGGCTCAGGTAGTGTGGGACTGGGACAGGTGGGTGGAGGGGAGCCTACCCACAGGGCATCACCCCCATTCTCTTTGGTCCCAGACAGCTATCCGCTCAGGGGTGCAGGCAGCCCATTCCTCTTGTGTTTACTCTGCTGTCCACGGCGCTTCCTCTCCCCCCGGGGCCGCGGGCCTCCCCGTGCAGGAAAGGAGTCTGTTGCTCGGCCGGAGACACATGGGAAAAAGTGAGTCTGAGGTCTCTGGATTGCACCCCACCTGCTTGCTTCCCAAAGAAGGGCTCTTGCTGGGGGGTGGCCACCCAGAAACATGGGGAGACCTTGACCAGAGAAGCCCCAGCAATGACCCCAGCCAGGGACAGAGCGGCTCAGCCCATTGGTCCTGAGCCTGCGCTCCAGGGCGGCCCCCTATTCCCCAGCCTCCAGGCTCAGGGCTTCCCCTGGCACCTGGTTCCCTGGGGCAGCCCCGCTCTCCTCCTCTGCCCTCCCCTGTGCTCGCTGCTGGAGACGAGTCCGCCTTCTCCCATCTCCCTCTCTGGCTGTGGCCAATCCAATAAGCTTACGTGTGAGAAATCCTAGCTGCGGTGCTAAGTTAGAAATTCTTCTTAAACGTATGGTAAGGTCAGATGAAGCCGGGGCGGGGGAGAGAAATCCCAGAAAACAAAACACAAACCCCCCGAACCAGAAATTGGACACAGGAGGGCAGATGTAGACTGAGCAGGAAGTGCTGGCCCTAGGCTAAATGAAACAGCTGTCTCCATTGTTCTGCGCTGAAACCGCCTTTGCAGGCCCGGCGCGGGCCGGCGCGGAAAGCAGATGTTAATAATTACAGCACATGAAACGAAGGGCACGGGATTAGGCAAGTGACGAAAAAGAAATGGTACCGGTAGATTTATAACTCGCTCAGGCAGATCTGTTTGGGCTGTGGGGGTGGGCGGGCGGCCTCGCTGCAAAGCCCCCATCTCCCGTCCCCCCACCCCATCCCCTTCCTCGTTTGGCATCTTGGCTTTCCGGGAGACGTCTGTCTCAGAATCGGGGCGGATCGGGTAGATGGTTTTAGGGTGGTGGGCGGTGGAGGCCTGTCCTTGCCGCATTTCTGGGGACCCTGGGCCCCCAGGTCACTGCCTCTGAACGAAAGGAAAATCAATCCTCAGTCCCAACGCAGGTGCCAGACGGGGGTCTCCCGGCTGATGCGTCCTGGAGTCCGATGGCTTTGTTGCTAAACAGGGGCTCATGGCGGTTTCCCCGAGGGTTCCCCCCTTAAAACCCGGGAGCTCCAGTTCTGTGCAGCTGACACTGCCTCAGCCTTGCAAGCCCCCGGCCCCCAGCGCCTGGGAGGAGGTGGGGGGTGGGGGGCTGGGAGGCGGAAGAATGGGGGCAGAGCAGGCTTCCCGGCTAATCGCAGACACAGAGGGGCGGACACAGAGGGGCGGACAGTCTTCTCGTGCTTTCGGAACCATCTCGGGGCTCCCCCCTGGCAGCCGGAGTTGTCAAAAGCGAAACATAACAACGCACACCCTCCCGCCTCCTCCCGGGATGCTCCCGACCCACCCCCCGCTGGAAAGGACGTCTCCCCGAAAGGTTAGCGAGAAGGTAAGCCATGTGTTTGCCATCTTGACGCCTGATATGGAAACCATATGCTTAAATACACTCACAAACATACTTAATATAACACTCTTTATTAAATGTGGTTTTATAAACGCTCTCCCCAGCCCGGGCAACCTTCGCTGCGCTGGAGGCTGGGGACTTGGCAAAACGCTCCTCCCGCCGTTCCACGGACGGACACACGTTTTCGGAAAACGAGCCTCGGACCCTCGGAAAATGGACTGGTTCTGATTAGGACCGCGAGCGGGAAGGGGCACGGGAGGGCATCGTTTCCCCTCTGATAAATTAAAAGGACCGGGGGGGGGGGGGGCGTCCCCGCAGTCCGCACCGGGCCGGCACCTGCGAGCCATTTAGCAGCTCCTTGGAGAAGATTTATTTGATTAATTCGGTCAGAAGGGAGAGACCACGGCTTTCCCCCGCTCGGAGGCACCGAGGTGCTCCCACATGCACGCAGGCACCCACCCACGGGGAGGCGTCCCGGGGACGAAGAGTGACTCATCGTGTGATTGGAGGTGGCCCGCGCGGGGCCTGCTGGTGGCAGGGCTGGCTACAGGACAGACGTCATCTCCCTGGGCCCCGTGTCACCCAGGAGGGATCGGAAAGGGTCACACTGTGGACACTGGGCCGCCTTCACTAGGCAGCGAGGGCTGGGCCAGGCTCCGTGTGGAGTGCTTGGCCTTTGCCTGCCCCCCCCCCCCCCCCCCCCCCGCCCCCCTCCCAATGGCACCGGCACAGTGCCTCCTCTCGGCACAGGATCATCTCTGCTTTGCAGGCAGGGAGGCCTCTCCTCTCCCAGCAGAACCCGGCTCAGAATTCTTTTCACAGCCCCCCCCCCCCCCCCCCATGGTATTTGGCTCTCTCGGGCCTCTCTGCCTCAACCAGGCGGACGGAGGCCACATCTTGCGATGGGCTCATGGTGGGTGATCCTGGACGGGGCCCTCGCCGCGGCTGGGCCTGTGGCTGAGGGTTCCGGTTCCGGGTTGACAGACAGGCTCTCTGTGGGCTCACGGCCGGCCTGCAGGAGAGCTGTCCTCTGCTGCGCGTGGGTGTCTCTCGTGTGAACGGCTCAGTCCCACAAGCGAACGTCAATGCCTGGTGGGTGGGGAGGGCCCTTGACATAGGTCCTTGGAGAAGGCAGAGAATATTGTGGTCAAGAAATCATGAGGTCAGCGGAGCTCTGAACCCCAGAGGACGCGGCCCCCGTGTCTTCAGGGGAGTGTGGCACCGCCGGCGGCGCTCACAGCAGACAGGGCTGACGGTCCGGCTCGCTCTCTCCCACTCACCCTCCAAACGCTCTCACTCGCTCTCCGGGCAGCCTCCCCCAGCAGCCGCGGGTCAGGGTGTGAGCTGAGAGCGGTTGGCAGGCCCTTCCAGCCGGAGGTTCCATTTTGTGGCAGGAGAAGGGGGCCCAGAGAGGAGATGTGAGCCGCAGGGCCAGGAGGAAACCAGTTCGGAGCAGGCGGTCTCTGTCTCCCTCCCTCCCTCCCTCCCTCCCTTCCTTCCTTCCTTCTTCCTCCTTCCCTCCCTCCCCCCTCCCTCCCTCTCTTCTTCCCTCCCTCCCTCCCTTCCTTCCTTCCTTCTTCCTTCCTTCCCTCCCTCTCTCCCTCCCTCTTCCTCCCTCTTCCTCCTTCTTCCTCCTTCCCTCCTCCCTCCCTCCCTCCCTTCCTTCCCTCCCTCCCTTCCTCCTTTTCTTTCTCCTCCCTCACTCCCTCCCTCCCTCCCTCCCTCCCTCACTCCCTCCCTCCCTCTCTTCTTCCTTTTTCCCTCCTTCCCTCCCTGCCTTACTCCTTTCCTTTCTCCTTCCTTCCTTCCCTCCCTTTTTCCTTCCTCCCTTCCTTTTAAAAAATATTTTTATTGACTTTAGAGAGGGAGGGGGAGGAAGGGAGAGGGAGAGAGGGAGAGGGAGGGAGAAACACCAACGATGAGAACAAATCATTGACTGGCTGCCTCCCGCCCGCCCCACACTGGAGATCCGGCCTGGAACCTGGGCCTGTGCCCTGTCCTTCTGGTTCATAGGTAGGCGCTTAACCACTGAGCCACACCAGCCGCTCTCCCTGGTTTCTTTGTGTCCACACCAGGAGATGGCGGTGGGCAGGTCCTAAACCTCTGCGATTGGCTGAATCTCTGCTCTCCCTCTCCTCCCCCTCCTCTAGAATGTCCCTGGTGCTGCTCTGTGGATGAATAAAAGGCGTCCCCTGCAATCGCTTTGTGACTTTAAAATATTCACCCCTAAACTGGGACAGCCTGAACCCACCACATTGGACAACCAGAGGCCTGCGAGTCTAGAAGAAGCGGAAGGCCTCACTCTGGAAGTCTAGGATGGGTAGATGCTCCCCACCCAGCCTTCTCCTCTGCTGGCTGCCATGCTGAAATGACTACAGCGAAGGCGGCAGGACTCCATAGTCTAGGTGCTTGTCCCGGTGGCTGCGATGTCACCCGTCCTCAGACGTTTCAGAGGTGAATTTCTCTGCAGGACAAATAACAGGGATTTGTGGAAAGAAGGGGGGGTCTTCACAGGACCCCCCTCCAGAGCCCCTTTGCTGGGGTCCCTCCTAGAGCCTGATCTGAAATGATCCTCCCCCTGCCCCCCGGGCATAGTCCCAGACGAACTGGGGCTCCCTCCCTGGTTCTGCTGATTGATTGGCAGCAATGAGCTTTGCCATAGAAGCTAGAGCTTTGCCATTGAAGCTAGAGCTTTGCCATAGGAGGTAGAGCTTTGCCATAAAAGCTAGGGGTTTGCCACAGAAGCTAAACCGAGGACAGGGGTGGTTCAGAGACTCAGAGTGAGTCTGAGGCACCATGTGATTGGAAGGAAGGCAGCCCTGGGACCTGGACTCCTGAGGAGCTTGTCACTCTCCCACTCAGCAAGGCTGCCTGCGGGTGCAGGGGACCTGCCAGAGGACTCGCTGAGTACTGGTGACGCCTCGGCTCTTGGGTTGCTTCTGGGCACTTCCGTGGTTGTTGAGGAGGCTCGGGAGCACCGTGTAAACATGCCTTCCACAATCCTGTCCACGCTGTGAGCTGCACGTTCGTGGTGAAGAAGCGTTTGCTCACTGCATCGTGCTGTAGCCGGCACAGCCTTTGGCAAAGGCACAATATGGCATTAGTGAGGTCCCAAATGATGAGGGTTTTTTCAGGCCCAAGTGACACCCTTTGAAGGGGCTTGTTGACCCAACATATTTGTTGAATAGGTGTTCTATGGTGGAAGTGATTTTCTGGAATGTTCTTGACTGAGTGGGGGTGATCACAGAGGCTGGGGAAGGAGCCCAGCTGGGTATGTAGGGGGAGGAAGGTAGTAAAGGGGGGGAGCTCTGGCGGGCCATTATGGATTCCACGTAGGGATAAAGGAGCGGGCTGGGTGTATGTGTGTGTGAGGGGAGAGTAGTAAAGGCTAGAGGCTCTGGTGGGCTGTTGTGGATTCCATGCAGGGGTGAAGGAGGGGGCTGGGTGTGTGTGTGTGTGTGTGTGTGTGTGTGTGTGTGTGTGTGTGTGAGGGAGAGTAGTGAAGGCGGGAGGCTCTGGTGGGCTGTTGTGGATTCCATGTAGGGGTGAAGGAGCAGGCTGGGTGTGTGTGTGGGGGGGGGGGGAGAGTAGTGAAGGCAGGAGGCTGGTGGGCTGTTGTGGATTCCATGTAGGGGTGAAGGAGCAGGCTGGGTGTGTGTGTGTGGGGTGGGGGAGAGTAGTGAAGGCGGGAGGCTGGTGGGCTGTTGTGGATTCTATGTAGGGGTAAAGGAGGGGGCTGTGTATGTGTGTGTGTGTGGGGGGGGAGAGTAGTGAAGGCGGGAGGCTCTGGTGGGCTGTTGTGGATTCCATGTAGGGGTGAAGGGGCCGGCTGGTGTGCTCGATTCGCCCCTGGAGACCCTAACAAAAAGGTGGGGTCCTGGGCCACCGGGACCAACGGACAAACCCAGGGCCTGGCAGGTAGTCAGGAGCTCACGGAAGGAAATGTCCCATGTTGTGAAGTGAGCGTGGTTATGACAGAGGATGGCGGACCCTGTGACAACTGGAGAGTCCTTGTCTCACCTAGAAAACATCAAGTGAAAAAAAAAAAAAGAAAAAAGCACGTGTCTGCCTCACCTGTCCCCCCCACCCCCCACCCACCCACTGAAGAGATAGCAGCTCCTCCCTCAGCCCACAGCCCAGCATCCAGGCTCGCAGGAGGCAGCGGGCTGGGATGGCGGGCAGAAGGAACAATGGCAGGTGTCCACAGCCTGCCTCCATAGGTCACCACCTTTCTTCCTCTGTGGAAACACGTCCTACCCTTGGCCCATTCCCCCAGAGGCTGTCTTTTGTCCTATTGATTGGTGGGTGTCTTTACCCTGCAAGCTCCCCCCGGCCCTTCTGCCATGCGGGCAGCCCAATTGGAGGGGGTGTAGGGAGACCACGCTTCCTTTCTGCTTCTGCCCAAACAAGTACCGGCTCCCCAAGTAGGAGTGGCTTCCATCAGGGTCGCTGCCAGCCACACAGTACGTCTGTGCGGCGTAAAATACAGGGCCTCTTTGCCAAGAAACATTACTTCTCTCTGTTGGAAAAGCGTCCCAGTGCCCTGATTTTTATTAGAACAGACACTTCACTGCGATCCAGAGAAATGGAATAAATGTACAAACCTATGACGTCCAAGACGTGATTGGCACTTCTCTGGTGGGGGCGCCGTAACGCTGCGCACAGCCCGGCCAGCTGGATGGGGAGACCCTGTTCCTCGCTTTGGGGCAGCCCCGTGACCTGCACGGCCCCATCTACACCCTCTGGCTGAAGCCAAGGATGGGTGACGAGTCCCCCATCCTGGCCTCTCCACCCACGTCTTGCTGCTTGACCTTGGACTTGTCATCCTAGCTGCTCTGTCCTCCCCTGAAATCAGGCTTGCAGGAGACATTGCTGGTGGGAACCTCTGAGGAGGAGGTGTCTCCAGAGGTGTCGGCAGGATACGGAACCACAGTGCAGTTGACACGGGCCAGTGACACTCGCGACATTTCCTTTTCAGGCGGGTGGTCCTGTGTGCCTCCCACAAACCACCAGGAGAGCCCAGGCCCGGCTGTGGCTGCCCCGGGAGGTGGCGGCCCGAGGAGACACCCAGGGTTTCTTGGCATCAGAGGTGGTGCGTCTCATGCCATCTGAACTGGCTCCGCACGGTCTCAGGGAGGCTTCTGTGCCCAACCAAGTCTGTAGGCCAGGCACCAAGTGGACACCTGGAAGTTGTCCTCCTCCGCCTCCCACCGTGGCCTCAGTGTTGGTCTGGTCTGTGGGTCTGTGCCGTGGCCTCAGTATTGGTCTGATCTGTGGGTTTGTGTCGTGGCCTCAGTGTTGGTCTGGTCTGTGGGTCTGTGCCGTGGCCTCAGTGTTGGGTCTGGTCTGTGGGTTTGTGTCGTGGCCTCAGTATTGGTCTGATCTGTGGGTGTGTGCCGTGGCCTTGGTGGTGAGAGGCGTGGCAATCCCTCCACCACCAGCACCCCTGGCAGGAGTGAGGAGGTACAGTCCGGGGACCCCAGGTCTCCAGGGTTGGCCGAGATCGTCCTGTGCGGTCCTGAGCACCATGGCATTTCTGAGAGTCTCGTGGATGGTGCCGTGGCTCCCACCCAGGTCTCTGGGGCTGCCCGACACGTCACGTTCCTTTCAGTGGCCTGGAGGCCCATCAGTCAGACGTGGTTCTCTCGCGGTCAGAAGCTCCCCAAATGACAGACCTGCGCCTAGAACTGGCTTTTAAAAAATAGGAAAGCAAATTAGTGCAGAGTAAGCACACTTGCTTGGTAGACAGATGATTTCGCAATGTCCAACCACAGGGAGGGTGGACCGATCGGAAGGAAGGTCTCAGAGGGAGGAAAGCCCTTATTTTGTTGAATAAATGCATTTGAGCAGCACCCCTGAGCCACATCATGTGCTGGGGGTTAGGACAGCGCTGCACAAGGGAGAAGGCCTGGCTCCCACAGAGCTGAGGTGCTTCCTGGGGGGACAGTGAACCTTGACACGAAGGGACCCCCTCAGGCGACTCATAAATGGTAGCTGACCATTTAGATATCAAGAATAGGAGGCTGAGCCCTAGCTGGTTTGGCTCAGTGGATAGAGCATGGGCCTGCAGACTAAAGGGTACCGGTTTCGATTTTGGTCAAGGGCACATGCTCAGGTTGAGGGCTCAGTCCCCAGTAGGGGGCGTACAGGAGAAAACGGCTTAGAGTGCAGTGTCAACAGGTCCCACCCAGAGATCAAAGATTCTCTGTCATCACTGATGTTCCTCTCTCTCTCTCCCTCTCCCTTCCTCTCTGAAATAAATAAAAATATATTTTAAAGAATAATAGGGGATTGGTTTAATATAGTTTAATACACCCCCATTTTGTAGCCAACAGACACACAGTTTTTGAAGACTATCCAATGACACGGTTCCTTCAGCAAACGTTAGGTGAGCAGCTACTCTGGGCCAGGCTCTGTCCTGGGCTCTGGAAACAACAGGGAGCAGCAGAGGTGAGCTGTCCTGGGACTTCCATCCCATCTGGGGAGACAGTTAAGAAGTGGAAAAATACACCAACAGAAAAAGGTCAGATGGAGACAACAAACAGGGGACATGTTAAGGGTGCCTGGGAGAGGGGAGGGGGCTGCTGTGGCCGGCGTGGTCACGGAGGGGCTCTCGGAGGAGGTGACCCAGAACAAAGAGCGAACCAAGAGGTGGACCAGTAGGTGAAGGTGAAGAAGCTCTATGGAAACTTTGGGCCAGCTAACCTCTCCTTAGTCCTGCAAATGGGGAAACTGAGGTGATGTGGCATGTTTGGACATTGGTGGCAGAGCTGGTCTAGAACCCAAGACCTGGTCCCCTGGACAGTGCCTTCCCCCTGTGTGTTCCACTCTGGCTCCCAGGAGGTGTCCCTTCTGAGGGTTTTTATGGACCTAGGCCATAGAGAAGGTGCATCTCTCCATCAGCGGGTCTTCAGGATTTCCTGAAGTCCTACTATGTGCACAGTACCAGGCCCAGAGCCCCCGAGTGTAACAGGCTGAGCCGCGCATTAGCCACACCCACGCAGGAAAATGAAAGCAGCAACCAGGAGAGAGCCCGGCTGCGGACACAGGATCCTAAGATGTCCGTGGAGGGGTGAAGGGATCCCTCTTTTATTGGCGGGGCTCCTTGGCCCCAGCTCCCAGCCCGGGAACCCAGGGAGGGGAGGAGGTTGCCTGTCCTGCACCCAGACTGGGGGTGGCCAAGACCTTCAAAGAAGCCCAGCCCACAGAGGCAGCCACAGGAATGACATGAGACCAGCCTCACCCCTGCTCATTTCTGTTCCTTGTTGCTCTGCCCCCACCTCCCGCCTCTCCCCCCCCCCCCGCCCCCTCACCCGCTGTCTTTGATCTCAGTCCCACTGAGCTTGGCCTGGTCTGAGGTCTCCTGCTGCGACGCCCCAGGCTGGGTCTCCGGCTCCCAGGGACTCTCTCTCTGTATCACAGCCCGGATCTGGCCTCCTGCCGGCCGGGCTGTGGGCTGGGGCAGCGGGATCCTTCAGGACCCAGCGGGAGGTAACGAAGGAAGGAGGTAACTTCGGGCCAGACCATCCCATCGGGGAGAGTTTTGCAGGCGAGGCAGATGCACATTGATGGGTGATGAGAGCCGTCTTGTCCCTGGGATCGGAGTGGCGTGTGAGACCTGAAAGGTAGCGGTCAGGGGTCCAGGCTCTGGGTGGGACCTGTCGACATTGCACTCTAAGCCGTTTTCTCCCTGGGTAACCATGGCCACATTCCTTAGCCACTGAGGGCCTTGGTTTGCTCATCTGTAAAATGAAGTTAAGAGATTAGCCATTTGGCAGGGTGGGTATGAGGATTCAATAAGGAAATGCCTGTGAAAGTGCCTGACCCTAGCCCTAACCGGTTTGGCTCAGTGGATGGAGCATTGGCTTGTGGACTCAGGGGTCCCGGGTTCGATTCCGGTCAGGGGCGTGTGCCCAGTGGGGGTTGTGCAGGAGGTAGCTGATAGATGTTTCTCTCTCATCGATGTTTCTGACTCTCTCACGCTGTACACACTCTGAACCATGGCTGGCATCGGTGCTAAAGGCTCAGCTGACTTTGGGAGGAACCAGCCACAAGCATCCTTGGAGCCTCTTTCCTGCCTTTTGCATAGAACCCTTTGCAAGGATGCTTGCCTGCATCCTGGTTCACCTCTCTCCTCCGGCTCCTGGCCCAGTTGGGTCTGAGAGACTGCCACAGAATCTTCCTTTTTCCTGCCCCCGCCTCTGTCTGCCTCGCTCTGGCTCAGGGCTGGCCCGTGGATCTCCCAGCCCTACTCCAAGTCCTCCATGGCTCCCCAGAACTGCAGAGGAAATAACAACCTCCTTGGCTTTTCATTTAAGACCCTCGGTAATCTGACCTTTTCTTCAGTTTTCAGCTGTGGGAAGATCCAGGAAGTTTAAGCCTGAGTGTGAATCTGGGCTCCACAGTATCTGAGCTGGGAAACCTTGGGAAGTGTCGATAGCCTCCATGCAGCTTGGTTTTGTTACCTATAAAATGGAAATAATTATACCGCCCTTATCAGCTTCCCAAGGGCATTTGAAGGTCAGAGGAGCGGGGATGTGTATACTGTTTGTACCTGGAGATGGACTTGGTGTGTTCGGACCACACAGTGATTTCCTTTCTCGGGGCCTTTGTTCTCATCACTCCCTCACCCGAACACCTTGTCACCCTCATTGTCCAAATGGGTACATCATTCAGAGGCCAGGGCAAATGCCACGTCCTCTGTGAAGCCGCCTCATTGCCCTGTCTGCCATGGTCCCTCTCTCACGTTTCCTCTAATCGTGCTGCTCACACCTCCCTCAAACACCTGACAGTCTCCCTTGACACTTGTCCTCCTGTACCTGCCCCATCTCCTCAGACTGTGAGCTCCTGGAGGGCAGGGCTGCATTGGAGTCAGCTTTGGTTTTCCCATAGCACCTTCTACCCCCTACACAGTAGGTGCTTGATGAGTATTCATTAAGAGGATAGGTGACTGGATGGATGGATGGATGGATGGATGGAAGGAAGGATAGATGGGTGGATGGATGGAAGGATGGGTGGATGGATGGAAGGAAGGAAGGAAGGAAGGAAGGAAGGAAGGAAGGAAGGAAGGAAAGAAGAAAGGAAAGAAGAAAGGATGGATGGATGGATGGATAGATGGATGGATAGATGGATGGATGGAAGGATGGATGGATGGATCGGTGGATGGAAGGATGGATGGATGGATGGATGGTATATGAAAGGATGGATGGATGGGTGGATGGATGTGGATGGAGGGATGAATGGGTGGTGGATGGAAGGATGGATGGATGGGTGGATGGATGGATAGAAGGATGGGTGGATGGATGGAAGGATGGATGGTAGATGGAAGGATGGATGGATGGATGGATGGATGGGTGGATGGATGGTGGATGGATGGATGGATGGGTGGATGGATATGGATGGAGGGATGGTGCACTGAAGCTAAGAGATGGGCCTGATCCCCACCTGGGGGATCTCTGCCAATGGCTGGATGACTTTGCCTTTTCCCACATGTGACCCAAGTTTTCACAAACTTGATGGACCCAGAGTGCATAGATAGGGAGGACTTAGCGGCAGAAATCTGATTGGAGGTTAGGGAGGGGGCTTGTCTGAAAGCTGCGCACGCGCACACACACACACACACACACACACACACACGTGTGCAGGTTAGGGGTGGAGCTAGTCCCACAACTAAACCAGGGAGTGTGGATGAGTCAGTATCAGACCTCACTCACTCCTGTTGAGGGGAGCCTCCAAAGCGCTTTCCTGGGAGCGGGGTCGGGAGGGGTGGGCTTCCTGGGAGCTGCGGAAATGACTCCCGGCAACCTGAGTCGTGCCCCGCCCACAGGAGCACCTGATTTATTATCAGGACTGAACACTCGGGGGAACAAAGGGCCCCGAGGACATTTGTGACCCAGCTGCTCCCTCTGCTTCGTGAGCCAAGGCTCTGCACTCCGTTCTCAGGGCCTCCCCTCCAAACCCGCCCCCCACTGCTGTGTTCTGGGGCCACACATTCCTCAGACGCGGCTGAATCCTAAGTATTTTAATGCCTGATATCTATCTCCGCATGGATTTCTGTTTTATCGTGAGGCCACAGGGGGGTTTTTGTGGAAATCTCTTCGAAACAGATGTCAGCAACAGCTTCCAGCGCAGATCAAGGGCAGGTTAAGGCCTTTGAGAGGGGTCTGGATGTCCCTTTAACATCGTCCAATCTAATACCCGAACACACCTCGGGTCGTGGCGCTGTTTTCGTGAGAGGCTCTGAACCATATGTTGGGGAACTAATTAAGCATACAAATCAAGCCCTGGGATCAGGTGGGGCTCTGTTTCAACATCTTAACCTTTTATGATTATCTTAATTTAGAGAAAATTCAAAACACATTCAGAAGTCTCAGAAAATGAACTAACTAGGAATTTACTGGCCGGTTCCTTTTCTTGATGTTGGGATCCCTGCTCTATGAGCCCAGCCCGGATTCCGGGGGAAATCCTCAGTGCTTACAGCTTCCCAGGAAACGCAGGCGAAGGAGGGGCCGCACCTGACTTTTCCTCCCTCCCACCCGCAGCCTCTCCAGGCCCCAGACCCCGCCAGACCCGGCGCCACAGCCCGATGTCCCCTCTTCCCCAGAGGCAGGAGGAGCAAAGAGTGGACTCCGAGCCTGGAAGTTTTATCTTCCCTGTTTAATAGAGTCAATGAAGTATGAAATGAATTGGTGTGAAATACCCTTACAGCCATGTTGTTTTGGGGGACGCCGTGGAGGGTGTTCAGGGCATGGGCTGAGAGGGAAGCTGCACAGATCTGGCCCCATATTGGTGGCAGGTGGTGGAGAGAAGGCAAGAGCTGGCAGGCTGCCCTCCTTCTCCGTTCCTGGTAGATTCTGGTGGTGGAAAGTTGGGGTGTGGTCATTGGGGCTCCGTCTTCTCACCGACCTCAGCGGACAGAGATGCTTGATCTATACAGAATGTTTAAAGTATGCGTACTGCCGGCCTGTGTGGCTCAGTTGATTGAGCGCTGACCCATGAACCGACAGGTCCCTGGTCCGATTCCCAGGCAGGGCACATGCCCAAGTTGCGGGCTTGATCCCCACTGAGGGGCATGCAGGAGGCAGCTGATCAACAGTTCTCTCTCATCATTGATGTTTCTCTCTTTCCCTCTCTGAAATAAATAAAAAACATATATATATAGTATGTGTGCTTACCAAATCTGATTGACTTATAACAAGGTCTTATAGTCTTTTAGCAGTTCATTCAATACTAGGGACCCGGTGCATGAAATTTGTGCACTGGGGGGTGGGTGGTCCCTCAATCCAACCTGCCCCCTCTCACATACTGGGACTCCTCAGGGGATGTCCAACTGATGGCTCACTCCCAGCCTGCCCAAGGCCTGCTCAGCTCAGCCCCGGCTGCCTGCAACCACCGGCCCCAGGGGCTGGGCGCTCGCCGCCACCACTACCACCACCATTTCATCTCCACCCCTGGGGGCCCGGTGCTCATGCCACTTAGCTCCACCCCTGCTCCTGATTGGCTGGTAGCATAGCCAATCAGGAGCAAAGGTATGGTCAAATTTGCATGTTTCTCTTTTATTATATAGGAAGGATATCCTTATTGAATACTTACATGCCAGGTTCTTGCATCTGGGCCCTGGGGTGTCAGTGAGTGAGTGAATCTTTACCAGGATAGGAAACCGTCTCTAACGCAGGAGCCCAGGTAGTGTACCAAGGCTCGAAGTGCCCCAACAACACTTTTTCTTAATGATCTTAGAACCATTAAACTGTGAGAATAAGGTCCCCAGATAAAATACAGGATGGCTCCTTAAGTTTAATGCCAGATAAACAATAAATATTTGTGTACCCTAAGTATGGTCCAAAGAATGCATGAAACATACTAAATATCTGTTGTTTATCTGAAGTTCAAATGTAACAGAGTAGTAGCCTGTATTTTTATTTGACAAGTCTTGCAACCCTACTTTAGCCAAAAGATATTCATCAACGGGGGTTCTGTCTCAGTCTTGGGTGTTAAATGCTAATTTTAGAGGAAGGCACTCCAACACACCTCTTACCAGGCCTCTCTGTCTATGTTCTTTCGCTGGAATCCACCACAACACCATAAAGTATGTTTTACTACCATCCACACTTTGCTAGGAGTACAGGGAAGCTCAGAGAGGTTAAGTCACTTGCCCAAGGTCGCCCAGCCTGGGCTCCTTCCATGGCAGCCCAATGCCACTCTGATGATCATCTTTGCAGAGCTCTTCTATCTCTTGCTTGCCCTGGCTTCCCCCAACGTCCACCCATGTTCACGAAGAGATTCCCTCCCGTCAGCCCCCTGTCACCACCGTAATGGAAACCACCACCCAGGCCCACGAAGGACGAGGTCTGCCGAACCCGAATGAGAATGGTTCCGATTATGCAAAAAGCAACCTCATGGTTATTCTAATGTTACAAGTAAATATAAAACATTTAGAAATACTTGGCCGGGGCTGTTTTTTCAAGCACAGATGTCTGACTCCCTGCCAGTTTATTATTAAAAATGCTACGGTGGTTTGGGTACAAAGATTGCTGTAAAAATAAAAGCCAATGCACTCTGAGCACTCGTTTGACTTTGCAGAAAGAGTCGGCAACCAGGAGGCGGGAGCAGATGGTGGCTAATGGCGGCTCTCAAGTGGGCACCCCAGTATTCAGAGCTCAGTCACTACCCTGCCCCCAAACCTGCAGGTGCTTCCCACTGCACCCTAGATCAGCCCCCCCTTTCTCTTGATGACTGGTTTCTTCAAGTGTCCACACGGATGCCCTTGCTGCGCAGCCCCCAGCCCCCCATCTGGCTGGCTCCTTCTCAGCTTCATCCTCTAGGCCCCTCTGGTCCGCTTCCCTCACGCGTCTGTCCCCCTACTGCCCCTGGTCACTCTCTCTCCTGTCCCTTGGCTTCCTTCCTTTAGAACTCTCTGAAATGATCTTTTAACTTTCTTTCCCATCAAAAGGTAAGCCACATGAGGGCAGGGATCCTGTGTGTTTTGTTTTCCACACTTTGTACATACAGCAAAGTGAAGCACATGCATAGTAGTTGCTCACTAAATATTTGGTGAACAAACAAATGGATTCATCAAAGCTCCTGAAGTCTTACATTGCATAGCCCCCCCCCCCCCCCACCACCCTCTGGGTCCATGGGCCCGAAGGAAAGGGGCAGCTTCCTCTACACATTTGAATCAGCTCACGGGAAACACCGGAATGTGAGGCCTCCTCTGCGAGCAATGGTTTGGAGGCCAGCAGGGATTCTCAGGACGGTGCCATTTCCAACCCGAGCTGTGGAAACCCCTTTACTCGCGATAGCACTCGCCCATGTCTGAAGGAGAAGGGTAACGGAGTTAAAAGACCGAGGGGGCCCAGACACGCCAACGTTGAGTATTCTCACCCGAATAATCTTGCTGTTACGAGCAAATGTGCTGATGTGGCCAGAACAACTTAAGGAGCATGGGGGAGGGAGCACTCCTGGAGGCTTAGTCCTTACCTCGGCCTTCAAGGCTCTGCACACACTGGCTCAATCTTCCGAGACGCCGCCTCAGGCCTTCCTCTGTGCAGCCTGCATCCCACGGGCCCTGAATTACGTCTCACACCTGCCCCTGGACTCTCTCTGTGCCTTGACCGACCTCGGATGCCCTTTCCCCATCTGTGCAGATCCAAAGTCTACTCATTATTCAGGGCCGAGTTCAAAGATCATCATCTTTTTTAAAAATGTATATTATTTTATTGATTTCAGAGAGAGAGATAGAAAAACATCAATGATGAGAATCATTGATTGGCTGCCTCCCGCACGCCTCCTACTGAAGATCGAGTCTGCAACCTGGGCATGTGCCCTTGACTGGAATCGAACCTGGGACCCTTCAGTGTGCAGGCTGATGCTCTATCCACTGAGTCAAACCAGCTAGGGCACTCATTGTCTTCTTCACTTTTGACCACATCTTACCCTCCCTCCCTGAACTTCCTGGACGTCTTTCCTTTCCTTTCTATCAGGCCGGACTTCACGCTCCTAAGGGCAGGAGCTGGGCCTCATCTGCCCGCCATGGCCTGGCACAGTTATTTTGGTGATAAACAAGTTAATGGCACTCCTTGGGCACACAAAGCCTCGAGTGGTTAGCTGGGGGCCGTGACGGGACCGTGCCAGAACGCTAGGAAGTGATCAGAGACCATGACCGTATTGTCCCTTTTCCCAGGAGGGATAGGGACAGGGAAGTGACTTATGGAGCATCTCCAGGACCCCATGTGTCCAGACAAAAGGTCCGGGAAACAGACTCCACTTTCTCTTTTCCATTCAGATGTTTTCCTTTCGGGTGGCCAACGCCTGACACAGCTGAATCTCTGGGCACTCGACAGGTCTCCCCACTCCCAACTTTCCTGGCTGTTTCCTTCCAAAACTCTGCCCAGATGAAACGCCCCCGAAGAGACTCAAGCGCTTAACGCCGAGAACAGAGATCTGGGGGGAAGCGAACCCCCGGCTGTTGCCAGGTGAAGCGCCAGATACACACACACACACACACACACACACACACACACACACACACGCGCGCGCGCACACACGCACGCACACACATACACACACATACACACACACGCATACACACACACGCACACACATACACACACACACACGCACACCCAGCTAGCTCAGGCGGGGTGTGAGCAGAGCCCGCCTGCACACGGGCCCACGTCCCCCTTCCAAAGATGGGAAGCAGTTTGGGAGCATCTCTGGCTCCTTACGGAGCCAGGGATCCTCCCTCTCGGCAGGATCCAGGAGAGCTGGAAGTGTTCTGGGAGCAATGTGGTTTTCAAAGGAAGCCCAGGGCAAGCGTTTGATCCATCTGGGGCGCTGCGCACGCATGTGCAGTCCTCCTGAGTCGCCGGGCTGCACGGAAACACGCCCCTCACGTACCCAGCCTGGATTTATGATGCTGGCTTGGGACACACACACGTCCTCTGAGTTTTCTGCACACACAGCGTGGAGAGGTGCGGGGCGGGGTGGGGGGGGTGCGCCGCGATCTTCCTGAGGCTCACACCCAAGTGTGGCCTTGGCAGCTTCGGGGCCATTGTCATATTTTCAACAAGTGATGGCTGTTCTCGAGCGGACTGTAAAAAAACGTTTCTCCCCGAAACGCATTGTGAATCGCAACAGGAGGAAACACTCCATCACGGGAAAGTGACACTAATGTATTCTATTAGATTTTCTTATCATGTTAAAGAGCGTATTAAAAGGAAATGTTTGGAGAAGGGATGCCATAACGCGGTATGATGGATTGGAGAATTCCTAATTTGGAAAAAATGCGCTAAGACGACATGATTGATGGGAGTGACCTACTTTATTTTATAGGAAAGTATGAGTTGCCTCGGGCCCATTGGTACACATATTTGGAAAAAGTTGTTTTTTTTCCACATTAAGTTTTTATTAACATTTTCAAAAGAGCAGAAACACCATAGAAGGATATAAGCTGTGACTTGTCAATGCAGATGTGTTTGCAGTCACTTGCTGCTTAGGAAAACGGATTCCCTGGTCGGAAGGGCTCCCGAGTCAGGAGTTTCTTGCCAAGGGAACACCCGACGGGGAGAAATAGGACCCCCTGATCACTGATAAAAATGACAGGGGAGAGCGTGTGTTTCTGTTGTTGTTTCGTTTGTTTTTAAAGCACAAGTAGATTTGCTACTTGGAGGTATCACTCTCGGAGAATGATTCACACTCAGGCCACCTTTAGGCCCCAGAGAGCAAACGATGGAGGCCGAGTTACCCATTTTATTTCTGCGTTAAACATCGTGGCCCCAAGCTGAGGGTCTGGAAGTCAGTAACTCTTGGGGTTCGTCCCAGGAAACAGAAGAAACTGCGGAGGCTCCTGCAGGGGGTGGATGGCTGACCAAATAGTCCGTTACCATGAAGATGAGGTTGCCAGTGAGTTTAAAAATGTAAGAAATGCCTATGATGATGTTTATGGAAGAAAGGAGAGTGTGAAGAAGAAATACGTCTTAAAAAGTGGAGGTGGAAGGATAAATTGGGATAAGCTTTTCTGCAGGGAAATGTGTCCATTTGTCCCCAAAGCCTTAGATTTCTGCATGCCTTTGGAGCCCGAAATTTCACTTCTAGAAGTTTCTCCTAAAGAAATAATCACAAATATTTGCAAAGGTGTAGGTAATAAGATGTTCATTATATAGATTTATAATATTGAAGAGTGGACTCAACCTAAATGCCTGAAGTTAGGGGTTGCTTGAAATAAATTCAGACATTTAATACAGCTGTTAGAATGATAACGTAAACTCATAATGTGGAAATGATTTGTGGTTTATTAAGTAGGGAAAGTGGGTTAGAAAACATGCATATTATGATGCTATTTGAGCAGCCATAAATATAGTGTACTTCAGTAGATAATGTTATATGCAATGATACTCTTCTTAAATATTTATAAGTATGCATATTATATACATTTTCCCAAAATGTTAAGAATGACTATTTCTAAAGAGTAGATTTCACAAATACTGTTTGTTTCCTTTTGTGTCTTCATTTTCTACAATAGACACTCTTTACTTTGGTAATGAGTAAAGCAGTTTTTAAATGGAAAGATGCAAGAGACTCAACTGGTTACCTAATAGAAACAGTAAGAGAGTTCACAGGCCTCCCAGATGCAAACTAAGGAATTTTCTCATCTAAGAGTAATAACAAGTTGAAAATATAAAATGAAGAATTATTGCATTCACTATAGCAAAAACAAAACAAAGCATAAATCACTCACAAAACTGAAAACACCATGACTAATTCATGCAAGAAATATCTAAAACTTGTGTAGAAGCAAATATTGCAGCATATTAAAGAAAATCGAAACAAAGCAGATTCTTGCATTTTTGCTTGGGATGACTACATATTGGGAAGATTTCGATTCTCCCCCAAATGCGTTTATTAGGTTCATGCAATTCCAATTCATCTTCTGAAGAGCAGAACTGGCAAGGTGAAGGGCCTAGGTAAGCTCTCCTGTGTCAGTTCTCAGGCTGGTGCCTTAGACTTTCTCACCAGAGCATTCCACTCGGAATCCTCAGCCCTGGGCCTCTTGACTCTAGTGAGGTGAGGTCAGGCCCAGCAAGCACCAGGCAGCGCTGGGCACAAACCTCGCCAGGGATAGCCATGGTCACGGGGTCAGCCATGGACCCAGGGCCAGCCTGGGAGCTCATTAGGGGAGGGCTGGGGCACACACACACACACACACACACACATAAATGCACACATACACACACACACACATAAACACATAAACACACACATATACACACATGAATACACATACATACACACATATACATAAATACACACATACACACATACATACACACATACATACACACACATACACACACATACACATACACATACACACACACACTGGCAAGTTGATTCTAAATATTATCTAAGAAAACAGGTACATCAGAATTGGCAATTTTTATAAAACAAAAACAAATAAATAAATAAAATGAGAGGGCACTTGCCCTACTGGCTTTTAAAAGAAATTACAATGTCAGAGTAATGCATCATTATGATGATGTCATAGGAATACCGAATACATTAATGAATAAAATAGAATTTAAGATAGGATAAAACAGGTTAATGGGGAATAAGATGTACACACGGGATCTAGTATGTGATAAAGGCTATACTCTCATTCATGGAGAAAAGCTACATTGTTCCATAAACAGTGTTGGAATAATTTGTGATCCATTTGGAAGGGGGGAAAGTGGATTTCCACCTCATGCCACATTCACAGAAAAAAATTCAAATTTATAAAAGATGCACACATTTAAAAAGTTATAAAAGTTGCCAAACAACCTGAAGAAGAAGAATTTCATAATCTGGGGAAAGAGAAAGACCTTTCTTAGAAAGAGAAAAAACCTGGGCCTATAAAGGACAAGCTTGTCAATTTCACCTGCAGAAGTATTTAACCTGTTGAGATGGGGAACACACACCCTCCACAGTTGACAAACTCAGGGAAAATGTAACTTGTACAACAAGCCATCCACCAAGGGCTTTACTACCTAAAGTGTGATTTTAAAATAAGAAAAAGGCCAGCGTCCCAATAGAAAAATTGGGAAGACACGAGCAAGTTTGACACAGAAAAACTACAGCTAGCCACTAAACACACACGCGCGCGCACACACACACACACACACACACACACACACAGGAGATGCTCAACCTCAGTAATAATCAGTTTAAAATCATAAAGAAAATATTTTCACCCATCGCCACCTACGTTTTTAAAAGGAATGATGATATCCATGTATTGAGGGTGTGAAGACGTATTTTTGATTCAGTTATTCCAGTTCAGGGGAGTTACTCGATGGAAATAGTCACAAGATGTCCCACTGGATGTTCGGATACTATGCAGTCGGTTGAAGGAGGAGGCAGATGTCTACCCCAACAGAGGGGAAAGTCTGGGGGACAATGTACCCTTAGGATACATGAGAAGCAGGGGCTACTTGTATATTGAGAAGGATGATGTCACAGTGGGCTGTCAGTGGTGCAGGGTGGGGGGCACCTTCTCTGACTTTTTCCTCTTCTGTCACATGTACATTTTTGATGATCATGTGCGGTTTGTATAATAAAATAAAAAACAACACACATCGGGCGGATGGGCCTGGAGGAGGCAGGTGACCTGCCCAAGGTTGACAGCACATGAGCCCCAGAGGCTCTGGGTCTCCTGATGCCCAGGCTCCCGCCGCCCCCAAAGAGTCCCTCCTCCAAAGAAGCCCTGAGCATGCCACTTGCTGCCACCTGTCAGGTGGTGACTCCATCCCCCGCACCGTGGGCTGGGAGAGGCCACATACAAGGCATTGGTTTAATGGGTTTCAGGGTGGGGCCCGAATCGGCAGCAGTGGAGGGGCCGCCCCAGCCCCATCTCCAGGGGCTGCTAGCCAGTTACCTGTGCCAGCTTGCCTGCTTGCCTGGGGATGAGGAGGGGATCTTGGGAGGGAATTCACGCACCCACCCTCAGTCCATGGAAGCCAGCTTCCCTGGCTGGAGATTGGCCTTGACCATGGGCACGGTGGAATTTTCGGCATCATCAGGATGACTTCCAACCCCTGGCTCCTGCCTTGGTGTCTGGCATGCCTGGCCTCCTCCTGCAGCTTTTGCTCCTTGAAGCTAAGACTGGTTGGGCTGATTCTCCCCGGGGCAGGGGGGGAGGGGTGGTGAAGGGACAGAGCTGAGCTTTCTCAGAGGGTATCATCCGGCCCAGGAAAGTCTTCTAAGTTCCAGAGCCATACAAGGCATACATTTGCCTGGTTCACACGGTGCTCCTACAGTTGAGCTAAGTGCCTGGCACAGAGCAGTAGCTCAATAAAAGTTTGCTGAATCAATGGATGGGCTGTGAGAACCCGGGTGCCATCTCCAGTCCTTCTAGAGTTCACCTGGACCTGAGGCTGTCCCTGTCTCCACCCCTGATACTCTTGTCCTACTGCAACATGACATGTGTCCATCTCTAAGACCCGAAGTGGCCCAGCCCCTTGAGGGACCACCAGCCTTATTTTCAGAACAAGGGGCTGGGAGAACAGAGGCCAGTTTTATCTAAGAGATGTAGAGCAAGTGCCTGCAGAGGTGTGCAGGAGGGTCTCCACACTTCTGTTCCCGGGCCACCTTTCTAGCAGTTTCACCAGCTTCAACATCTCCAGGAACTGGACTCCATCATGGCCCCTAAGACCAGGGACCTTGCTTTTCTGCTTCTCCATCCCAGCATGTGGCGGGATGCATGCAAACAAAAGTGGTTTCCTCCTGTAACAACTTGCCACAATAAAAATCAGAGGGTTGGGATTGATAATGATGTGATAGGCCATAAAGTTCCTCCACCGGAGATCCAGAGGCTGAGACGACTTGCCCAAGGTCACCAAGAGACAATGGCAAACATTCGGCCAGGATGCAGGAGCTGGTCAGCAGAGGTCAGCCAAAGCGAGGGTCAGCTCACATGACTCGGCTTGGGAACCAGAGGGACCCCGTCGGGAGCCGCCCATCCCATACCAGAACCCCCGCATTGGCTCGGCCAGAGCCCAGTTACTGCTGGGAGAGGCACGATGCTCTCGGAATGAAGTCATATCTATCGCAAAGATCCTGAAGCGACTTAGCTGTGAAATAATTACATGTGCCTCAGAACTGGGAGATCAAGGATTCCTATCCAACATCCCGGGATGCTCTTAAAAGTAGGTTTCGCCATAAACTGCAGGTGGGGTGGGGAGAGGCAAGATCTCCGAGCCAGGACACCGTGTTTTAATTCCACCTTTTATGTGTTGGCAGCATCTCCCCCGTGTGTATACACCTCTCTGTAGACATTAAAACATCATTAAAGGAGATGAGAAGAGTAACGACTGTCCTCCGTACGCAGAGCGCCGTAACTCAATTGCACCCACATGCGTGTGTCTCCTTGTGTAATGACACAACAAGGCGTAAGTGCGCTCTCGCCGTCAGAGGTTAACTTTGTGGTCAGTAAAAGTGCAAGGCTCACGCCATCCCTCTGGGTTCTTCTGTCTCCCCCCAACATAGAGTATCTGTCCAGGACTTCTCTCTTGGTTAGATCTAAGTATTCACATGTAACTGTCTATTAGTGTGTGAATAAACACATGAGCAGGTAGTGCTTATTTTAAACATGAATGGGAACATGTTATGTGTTGTTCTGGAATTTGTTTTTTTCTCCTTTTAACAAGTCTTAAAAGCCTTTCCATGATACTAAAAATGGAACCATCTCCATTTTTTAAATAGCTGTCCAGTTTTCTGTATAGCATCGTAATTATTTTATATCAGTCTCCCATTAAGGGACACTTAGATCACTTCCAGTTTTTCAATATTACAAATAGTGGATACACACACACACACACACACACACACGAACGTAAGCTTCCTACCTCTCTTAACCGGCTGATGAGTCTTAAAAAATATATATATAAATATATATATATAATATATAAATATATATAAAATATATATAAGAAATATATATAAAAAATATATATATATGCATTGATTTCAGAGAAGAAGGGAGAAGGAGAGAAATAGAAGCATCAATGATAACAGAAAATTGTTGGCTGCCCCCTGCATGCCCCACACTGGGGATCAAGCCCAAAACCCTGGCATGTGCCCTGACTGGGAATCGAACCATGACCTCCTGACTCATAGGGCGATGCTCAACCACTGAGCTACGCCAGCCGGACCTGATGAATCTTCTTATTTATGTCAGCAGATGTCCTACTGGGAACGTCCGTTCCGTAGGACAGAGGTGTCTGTTCTCTGTACTGCTCGGTGCCCGAACAGCGCCTGCTCAGCATAAGTGCACAGTAAATACTGGTTGAACGACTACTTGATCAGCAAAGGGAGAACGTAGCTGGCAAGTATTCTAACGACAGATGCCTGTCTGAAGCCTGCATTGTACAGAGGAGCTTCTATACCCTAATCGCATCCTATCCTCAGAACAATTGTGCGAGGTTATTAGATCCTGCATCGTTATTACCCCCGACTCCCTAATGAAAACAGCAGCAGGAGGGAAAACAGGAGAGTTGACGTCTGGGCACATGAAATAATAGTTGTCTAGTTTCCCAACTAGTCCTCCAAGGTAAGGACCGTAATTCACTACATCTTTAACCCTGTTAATTGCGGGTCAATTGCAAATTTCCTTACAAAGGGTAAGTGCGCAAAACGGGCTGAACGGATGGATATGTGGCTTTAGGAGGCCCCATACTTTTGGGGACACAAGGCCTCGTCACCCACTCTGCTTTCAAGACAGCAACCAAGAGGTCCCTAGTCAACTCCACCATCTGGTGAGTGGGGTGAGAATGGCCTCTGCTTTCTTCCCCAGGATCGGGCTTCTGCTTTTTCCTCTCCCCCTGCCGGGTCAAACCACCTGTGACATTCCTTCTCTGACCTTTCTGTCCCTTCTGAATGTTCTTTCCTGTTCTCCTTGGAACTGCGAGTCTTGTCCACCTTTACTCCCTTCCAATCAGGTGAAACGTCAAAAACAACCAACCAGCCCCACGCATGGGCATGGGGGCGAAGCCAAACTCATGCTGCTGGCAGTGAAAAGGGAAGACATGCAGTTCCAAGCAGAATCAGATCTAGGGGAATGGTGGCGAAGCCAAACTCATGCCCTGCTGGCAGTGAAAAGGGAAGACATGCAGTTCCAAGCAGAATCAGATCTAGGGCCCTTCTCCTTCCACAGGCCCCATGACTCCTTAGGGCAGTGATTGGCCAACTGTGGCTCCCGAGCCACATGTGGCTCTTTGGCCCCTTGAGTGTGGCTCTTCCACAAAATACCACGGCCTGGGCGAGTCTGTTTTGAAGAAGTGGCGTTAGAAGAAGTTTAAGTTTAAAAAATTTGGCTCTCAAAAGAAATTTCAATTGTGGTCCTGTTGATGTTTGGCTCTGTTGACTAGTCGGTTTGCTGACCACTCACACTGCCTTAGGGTCTCTCTAGAGGTCTTAATCTAATTCTTTATCCCGTCAACTCTCATGGCTTCAAAAACCTGTTTGTTTTCCTTTGCCAACAAGCATTCACTCTATTTTGTTGTTGTTTTATTATTACAACCCCAATCACATCTATATCATTTCATTGTATTTATTTATTTACAAGATAGTCTTTTAAACAGTGAGCTGCTTGAGGGAAAATATCATGAAGTATTTTTCATTTAAAAATCCCAAATGCCAATATAATGCCTGGCAGCAGAAAGCTGGTATATTGTCTTTTTTTGGAGGGGGGGAAGGGAAAAGGGGAGATTTAGTTTCTTCCCATTGTGCCATGGCACGCAACCACAATAACTCAATACACTTATGTTCCTACCAAGCTTAAAATTCTGTGTTTTATGAGTAGGCGTGTAATAGATTTTCGGGGGAGGACAAATCTGGAACCTTGACCATTATGTATAACATTGTTCCTAGGAAGTGCAACATGCTGAGTCCTAGTCGGTGATTGAGGAAGAAACTTTGGGGATATCATCATCTTTATGAAAGTTAAGACCTTTGCTCAACCTTCCTGACTCAAGCTCAGATTCCTGTTAGGCTCCCATGGACCCCCACCCCTATCAGAAAATGCAGGGCATTGAAAAAGAGGGGTCTGACAGATGGCAAGAGTCTTAAGATTGAACTGCCTTCATAAGGACCAGCCCTCTTGGACTTAACTGCAGGCCTGCAAAGGGTGTTCGGTGCTGGGGGAAGCTGGTGTGCTGGGAGTGGGGCTGGGTGGAGGGAAGCCTGGTAGCCTTTCTGTAAAAGTCTAGGTATTGTGTGTGGCTTGTCTTTCTTCTTATTCTCCTTCTTAGGTCTTTTGCTCTAACATTTGTCCAAGATTCTTTCTTTTTTCTTTATCGAGATATAAAAGTTTATAGTAAAACACATAGGTCTCAAGTCCAATGAGTTTTGGCATTTGTATACATCTGTGTTACCATCTCCCAAGTCAAGATATAGAGCATTTTTACCTGCCCCCTTCCCCCCAAATTCCCTGGTTCACCCAGAGCCCTTTCCAGTCAATCCTCGCCCAGGGCGACTGCTGTTCGATGTTCAGAATTCAGTGACAAACTTCATAGAAACAGAGCCTGTTTTCCTTCCTTTATTTACTAGAACAATGATAACAAAAGGTATAGGTATAATCTAATTTCTTTTCCAAGATGTGGGAATTTAAGTGAACATTACTTTGTGGGTTTTTTTTCTTCATGTCTGGTATAATATAAAAAATAGATGCACATAATTTTATAATTATGAGACAAAAATAAAGTTTTTTGTTTGTTTGTTTGTTTTTATGGAGGGAGCGGATGTGGCTCTTGTGGAGAGTGAATAAGTGAGGTTCAGAAGGAGTATAAGATGGAACCCTGGCAAGGCTCTTGCTGGGGCAAGGTACTTGGTCCCATCAGCTCAAGGTCAAAGATTCCTCAAGACATTTCCTGTCTGGATTCTTGGTTATTCTTTTGGACATGGAACCCTTTGACTAAAGCATTCTTCCAACCTCAAGCGCTTCCCCTTGGATCTTAGCAAAGAAGAAACATCATCTAAAACCAGGGTTAAACATTCTATTAAAATCGTAAAAAAAATACACATGATTAAACTTCAAACGGTGGATTCCCACTAACGAGGTGCATAAGGCAAATGGTTGTAGAGCAGAATACACAACTGCAGATAAAATCTACATACACTCTATGGCCTCTGCCTATCCTTTGACCACAGATAAGGGGCAACGTCTTGTTCTGTTTCCTTTATGGCTCTGCAGCACAGAAGGGTGCCCACACAGAGAAAGAATGGGTCTAAGAGAGGCATCAAGCGAAAGTTTTGAACCCTGAAATAGTATTTGCAGAAACACTTTAAACAAAGAGAAAACAACCTAGCAATTTCACAACAGAAGGCAAGGCCTAACTCCGTTGGTTAAATGGTCCCATATGTGGTGTCTGCGGAGCCCGAAGGCTTCGAATGGGCCGGCCCGGGGCTGGTGCCAGGGCCTGGGTGAGCTGGCAGGGCAGTGAACACATTGTTTAACCTCCCTGAGCCCGTTTCTACCTCTCTGATCTGGGGTACTGACAGCAAAAGCCATCTCACTGGGTTGGTTGGAGAGGCGACTAACGTGAAGTGTGAGCAAGGGCCCTGTAAACCATATACACTCCCTGATGCCAACTGCGTATGATCACTTCTGGGCGGAAAGAAATGCTCAGAAAGATTGCGAGATCCAGGCTCTATTCCTATGGTTTTTGAGTTCTGTGGGGACTTAGCAAAGTTTTATCTCTGGCTTCACCCTATGGACTTCAACTTCCTCAATGAGGCAAAGGGGGTGTTTTACAGGAAATAAGAGATAGGGACATGGGGAGGGGGTGTTGGAGTCAGACAGACCTGGGTCGGAACCCAGATTCCCACACTTACCAGCTGTGTGTGTGTGTGACGTTGAATGAACCCCTTAACATGTCAGAGCCTCACTTTTTTTTTAATCTGGAAAGTGGGGGTGAACATACCTTAATGCAGTGGTCGGCAAACTCATTAGTCAACAGAGCCAAATACCAACAGGACAATGATTGAAATTTCTTTTGAGAGCCAAATTTTTTAAACTTAAGCTTCTTCTACAGCCACTTCTTCAAAACAGACTTGCCCAGGCCGAGATATTTTGTGGAAGAGCCACACTCAAGGGGTCAAAGAGCTGCATCTGGCTCCGGAGCTGCAGTTTGCTGACCATGGCCTTAATGGGTTGCTGGGAGGACGAGATGAGATAGATCCTGGAACAGGCACGAAGCGCAGTCCTGGGACAGGTGCCATGGATGACAGAAAAGGTCCGTCTCTCATGCAAGATGCCCTGGGGACGAAGGAGCACCCTGTTCCCAGGAACCCCAAGCAGCTGCCCCTTAAAACGGGGGTCACAGGGGCTCAGAGCAGGTCCAGAAATGTGGAACTCTGATGTTAACACGGTTCGAATGAAGTTTTCAGCCACGGGGCACAGGCAAGATGGATCACCTGGCTGGAAAAAATATTGCAGCGGGGCCAGATGTGCCAGGCCGATCTGGGGGGGGGGGGGGTGCACACCCACATGGTTGGCACTGGGACCCGCTCTGCTCTGCGTCTGAAGGGCTTGGCATCCTGTGTGTGTTCAGATGCCTCCCTTGCAGCCAGGCCAGGAGGCTGCTGCCACTGGGGAAGGGGAAAAGGAAGGGGAAGGGGAAGGGGAAGGGGAAGGGGAAGGGGAAGGGGAAAAGGAAGGGGAAGGGGAAGGGGAAGGGGAAGGGGAAGGGGAAGGGGAAGGGGAAAGGGAAGGGTCGGTTGTTTTATTTTAAGGAGGCAAGAGAGGTTTCCCACTTCCCCATCCCTAGTTATCTTAGCCGAGAGTCTGGGGGCCCCATCAGGGGACAGGGCAGGGAGGTCCCAGTCTGCATGCTTCCTCCGAGTCCGCAAAGACCTTTAGCCAAGGCTGAGGATCCGACTAGATCAGGGGCAGGCTTGGGGTCCGGTGGAATCTGGGGTTTTGCTGGAAGTGGGGAGCCCAAACCTCTTGGTGAGGTTTTAGCCAAATTTCCCTGTTTTGTTCTGCCATTGTTCTCCCCAGGTAGCCACTGGGAGGAAGGACTTCAGGAAATAAACAGCCCACAGCCCCCTGGCGGTCTCTGGGCCCTCTTTCCCCTCCCTGAAGTCTTCCTTACACCCCTCCCCCTTCTCCATCTCCCTCCCTGACCCCCAGCCCCACCCCTTCTGTGCATCTGTTTGTAAAGTTGTTATTTCTCATTTCTGAGCCTTTAGTGGGCCACACCTGACTTGATTTTTTTCTTCTTCCCGTTCCTTTTTTCCCCTCCATACGCTGGATCTCTCAGAGGCTCCCGCCTTTTAAAGCAGCGACAATGTCAGGACATCTGAACTCCAGACTTCATTTCCCAGGCCCACCTGGCCCCTGGCCTCGGGGGAGCGCCCCGCACTTCACCTCTGAGTCCTTATGAGGAGCTGCTTAGCTTTGGGGATCACCCGATCTGCAGGCGCTCCGAGCCCCGCGCAGCTCCCCCCATCCCGAAGACGTGGGGTCAGGAGGGCGGGCAGCTGGAGGGGGACCCACCGAGCCCGGAGCCCAGAGCCCGGAGCGCTGCTGCGCCAGCATCGGCGCCGAGGCCGGTCCTGTTGGCGCGGCTTCTGCTGCCCAGAACCCGGGGTGAAAGGCCTCGCTGCGCTCCCAGACGCGTCGGCTGAGCATATGCTGCGCCCCCAGCTTCATTGTTAATTCATGACACCAGTTTGGGGACCGTTCTCGGCTCTGAGCAGCTTCTCTCCAAACCAAAACAGCCAGCGCTGCGTCCGCCGGGAGCGCTGTCTCCTCGTTCCCGGGGGACGGGCCTTTGGAAAACCGGGGTTCAAAGGGGACCCGCTGCCCCTTCCCGCCCAGTTACCGCGGCCCCGCCTTCCCACGGTGCCGAAATTGGACTCCGGGGTGTTTGTTGTCAAGACATCGCCGAAGCTAAAGTGGTTTCGATTAGGAGTTTATAACGTTGCATTCAAACGATCAAGTATGTACTTGTAGGGAGATTAAAGGCGCCCCAGATATTTTTACACACACATATAAAAATATGAAATATATGGAAATATAGATCCCGAAGTACATACAACACACAATACGTTAAATACGTATTATAATGCTAATGTAATAGAGGAACTCGCCGTGAAATACATGTTAGATACTCCCTCTGATGCAGCCACATAACACACACTCGGTTAAACCGCAGACAGCACCAACGGGCTGTGCGCTAACGGGTTATAGGCCACACGCACAGTAAACAGAGCGTCGGCCTTTGAAATCGTCAAGGTGCAGAAGGTGGTATCACTGAGCCTAAGCTCAGCGCCGGGCACCTGGGAAGGAGGGGGGTGCACAAACGTTCCCCCAAAGCAGTCCCACGTGTCTGGGGTGGATGGAAGATTCCTCCAGGCCAGCCCCGCCTCGGAGCAGCCGCGTCAGCAGATGATCTTAGACGATCTTTCTTACAGAGGTCACGCTCGGAGGGGGGGGGGAGGGTCAGCCCTGAGCCGCAGGCGGGTCCTGGGAGCCGAACTGAAGGGGTCTGTCCGTCTGTCTGTCTAGATGCATAAAGCGCCTTTCCCAAGGCAGGCACGCAGAGGCCGTTTGGAAATGGAAACGAACCTTCCTAAGCAGGACGTCCTGACCGCTGCGGGGCAGACACCCGCGCCGGGGCTGCGGGGCCCCAAAGAAAAGCAAAAGGCGCGGTTGGACGTCTCCATTCACCGCCCGCACGCCCGCAGGCCGCCTGAACCCCGCCGCGCGCGTTCGCTCTCCTTCCTGCGCCGGGGAACGCGGAAAACCGCGGTGACAGCGAATCTACCCCGACGAACGGCCTCGTCCGAGACGGGGAAAGCTCCGCGGCCGCCGCGGGCCTTGGGGAAACTCAAACAGCGCGCGTGTGAACTCCTCCCCGGGGTTACCTAGGAGCGGAGCCGCAGATCGATGTCTGGAAAACGGGGTGCGTGTAAACGAGGGCTCTTCGGGATGCTCAGGGCCCCTCCGCGGGGCGGACTGAGGACCCAGACCCTCCTCGGACCCGCAGTTCTGCGGCGAGAGGCCGGGCGCACGCGGCGGGGAGCGGCCGCGGGCCCGCAGTCCTTGGCCGGAGGCGCGCCGCGGAGCCGCCGTTGTGTGCAGGCTCCTCACCGCCGCCCGGCTCTGCTCCCCGCGGCCCGCGGCGCGGCGTTAGACCAGCCCCGCCGCCTCCGGGCTCCCACCTCAGAGTCAATATTGTCTCAGACGGGCACAACAGACCGGGATGGAAAGCTAATATTGAACCAACGAGGTCCCTGCCCGCGCGCCGCGATGCCACCCTTTGTTGCGCAGCACCGGGCGAGCCGTCGGCGGCCGGCTAAGCGCGGGGCGACGGAGGTCGGGCCTTTCCGGGTCCCTGCCAGTGGTGGGGGGCTGGGGGGGCACACCGGACCCAGAGGGGAGGTCTCAGAGGCCCAACTTGGCTTTGATCGCTTGCAGGCCCCTGCGGGCCTCACTGGGCCTCTCCCCCGGCCGCCAGAGGCTGGCGGGGCGGCCGAGGGGAAGCCGCAAGCGGTGCGCCCCGGAGATCAGCCGCAAATAAGGCAGTGGGGCCTCGTGTCCAAACCGCGGGAGTTAGGGGCCCGCAATGTGAGTGTGGGGGGGGCAGCCTGGCCACCTTATGGGTCCCCTGTAATGAAAGGCCTCCAGGGAGGCTTGCAGCTGCCCCATAGAAGGGGGCTTTCCTCCCCCAACCTCCCCCCCCGCCCAGCCCCTGCCCAGGGCTTCTGTCTCCCTAGCTCAGCGAAGGCAGGGCAGAGCTAGGGACACAGGTCGGTGGCTGAGGGGCCTTGGCCTCCAGGGAGCTCAGGGATGGGGCATGGGGGATAGGGGGCTGGCGGGCAGCACCCTTCCTGGGCACCAGGGAGGCTTCAGGGCTGCTTTGAGTCGCCCACAAGAACAGTGCGAGGGTGTGGAGCGCAGGGAGCCTTGGTTTGGGTCTCGGAATGCCAAGACCCCTCCTTGGAACGGACGAGGCCGTTCCTCGGGGTAGATTCGCTGTCTCCCCCTCCTTCATGGCCGGCAAGTGGCCACTGCCTGTCCTCTGGTCCCATTCCAGGGCTTGAGCCCCAGGAGGTGACTGTGGAGAGGCCCAAGCCTGGGCAAAGGGCCTGGGGGGCAGTGGTGCACAATTGGGCGCAAGCAAGCATGGGGGTTACCTGGAAGGGCAGGCCTGCCAGAGTCTCCCCAAAGATGGTTTGGGCGCTCCACCTGCCTGTCAAGGCTCTCTGCCTCCTTTTATTGGCTTGAATGCAGGAGTCTGGCAACTGGGGGGCAGCGGGGAGGGGGGAGGGACTGTCCTAGGATTCCCCTCCCCCGAGTGACCACTGCATGCACGGCCAAGAGGTGAGACTGCTCTGTGAAACCTGTCTGAGCCTCAGTTTTCTCATCCGAAGAATGGGTATCCTAACCCCTTCCACATCAGATTGTGCGGTTCCCTGGGATCATGTGCATAAGCAAACCTGCTTTTAAATGCACGGGCGAGTGGAATTGTGTGTGTGTGTGTGTTTTTTAAGTCTTCCCCACATTCTCCCGACTTCTGGGAGATCTCCCCAGGCCAAGAGAAAGGGCAGCAGTTTCCCTCTTTCCTCTCGGGGGCCACAATCCCCTCTCTAAGAAAACGGGGAGGTTCTAAACGCAGTGATAATTTCCTGAAAGAGGGGCTGAAGGGAGACAGCACTTCAGAAGTCACCCCTGGCGTCCAAGGTGGATGGCCGCTTGTAACCCCAAGAAGCTCCTTACAGGACTGGACACCGTTTCAGGTGAAAAGATTGGGGAGGCGGCCCAGGGGAGTCAGAAGGTGCGTCCTTGGCCTCTCTACTCCACCTGCGGCCCAAGGCAGGTTGGAGGCCACCTGTCCGTCTCTGGGAGCAACAGCCAGTGCCCTTGTGGCCCAATGGAACCGCTGCTTCTGGGGCTCAGGAGGGGAACTGGACAGCCCACAACGGGGTGGGAGGGGCGAGTGCAGGGGAGTTGGAGCGAGAGCACCCACGTTCTCGAATTCCTGCCTGTCTGTGTCTGTCTGTCCCTCTCTGTCCTTGCTTGGCCCGAGACAGAATGAGACCTGGACCTAGTGAATGGGGCAGGTGTGAGGGTTGATGACTTTCAACGAGATGAAGGAGGGATGATGGTCAGATCCTGGGTGTGGCCCCACGCCTCAGTGTGGAGTTCCTGGCTCTCCAAATCCATAGATCTCCAGAGACCCAGCCGCTCAGAGGCGCCTGCTGACGTCCAGAGAAGGGCAAAGCGCCTGCTGCCTGCAGCCCCGGCATCAGAGGCTCCTGGCACCGGGCATTTTGACCTCTTCGTCCTGCGAGGGCTCAGCCCCCAAGACCAACACTGCACAATCACGCGGTTGGTGTCGCAAGGGTTACCCAGCGAGCCCTGCGCCTATGCCGGCCTCGGCTCCAGGGAGAAGCCAGGATGCTTGGACTGGCCGGGAGGAGGGGGAGGGTCCCTGGGCCAGTCCGGGGCTGTGGCGGCCTCCCAGTTGGGCCATCTAACACCACCTCCGCAGTCTCCACCAGGACCGTCGCAGGGCGCCCTCGGCCGGCCACGAGGGGGCGCGAAGCTGGGAGAGTCGCACCAGCCCTCGGGACTCCACCCCAGGGCAGGCCGTCGGGGGCCCATTTTCTGAGCCACCACAGCCGGGCGGTGCGACCTGGGCCCTCGGGCACGGAGCTGCAGCCCCACGTGCCCGGGGTGGCCAGCCATCGCCCCGGCGGGCACTGGGCATCTTGTCCTCTTTGGCGCAGAATCTGTGCCCGTGTTTTGCGCCCTTCGGAAGGAGGCCCGACTGCGCGCGGAGCTGGCACTCCTGCGTGGACGGTGACTTCTGCGCGGACGCTGGCGCTGCCGCAGGGGGTGGGGACACATTTCCAAGTCGCCCCTCTGCTCTGTGGCCGGTGAGCCTCCTGAGAGGGCCTCTCCCGGCTCGGGCTGCGGTCCTGCCGGTAGCGGCACCGTGGGGCGCACCCCGCGCGCGGAACTCGGCGTCTCCGCGGGGGCCCTGCCCGCGCCCGGGCCTCGCCACTAGGCGCCGCTGCGCGCTCGCGGATCCGGGTCCCAGGCCGCCGCGGCCGCCTGGAGATCAGACCGGCCTCCGGGGAGGAGGCCCGATAGAGATTCCACAGAACCGCTTTCAAACATCTGAAGGCTTTCGTGTTCCTTTTCCTTGTCTCTCCGATGCCCTACGCGGTCGGAGAGGCCGGTGGCTGGGCATCCGATTGGGATGAATGAATTCTTCACCGGCCCCCCACCCCCATCCTGGGCCTCCCCATCCCGGGACACCGTTCGCAAGCTCAGGGCCTGGGAAAGGGCTCACCCTTCACCGATGTCCTCGCTCCTCTCAGGACCGGCTCACCCGGAGGGTCTCGGCCGCTGGGGGTTGGGTGGGGCAGGGGGCGCTGAGCGGACTGGGCGGCACCAGGCCGCAGCCTCACAATCATCTCCCATGAATAGAGACCATGCCAAGCATTAGCTCACGCACTCCTATCAACGATCGTTAAGATTTGACATTTCCTGTTCACGGATGAGAAAACCATCGAGGCCCAAGAATGCCAAGGTCACACATGCAAGTGACCCCAGGTAGCACCTGAACACGCACCCCGGACCCCCTAGGCCCAGCAGGCCCCGGAGCACTGCTGCTTGCTCCTCCCAAAACAGGCAGCTGCTGGGGCACCCTGGGCAGAAGGTTTGGGGCGATCCCCGGAAATCTTCGCCGTTCCGTGCCTCCCACGAACCAGGAATCCAGGCCTCTATCACCCCCCCCCCCCACACACACACACACACACACCTCCCTGGGAAAAGTCCTGGGCTTTTAGGGAGCCTGAGGATGCTCCTGTGCTCATGGCAGGAGCGTGAGGCGTGCAACGTTATTCCTGTTCAGCCTTGAAGTCCAGCCACAAGCCCTGGAGGTGGGCAGGGGATGGTAACAACAGCATCAGGGACGGGAGGACAGGAGGTGACTTTTATCACAGCTCACTGTGTGCTGGGCACTGCCCGCCCCCTTTGCCTGGCTGGTCTCATCGGCCGCTGGCTGCCCGCAGGGCCAAGACGCTCTTCCCGACTCCATCTCACAGGGGAGGTGACAGAGGCACAGAAAGGGTGGGTTCACCCCTGACTTTCCGGGGCGGGGCAGGACGGTAAGGTATGACTTCCATAGGGTAAAAAGATACTCTTTGTCGTGTCGTTAGTTCTACGAGTTTTGAAAAACTACTACAGACAGACATGTAATTCCCACGAGAAAGTAGAGGGATCTCTCACTCCCCCAAACAGGCCCCGAGGCCCCGCTGGCTATGTTTTCACAGAGGACAAAGTGGAAGTCCAGAGGGGCTGCCATGTTGCCCGAGATCACTGGGTCGGGAAGTGCCAGATCCACAATTAGAACCTTCGTTATGCGTCTGGTAATCTGGCTGCCTGCGGAGCGGCGTCTACAGAGCCCACCCCTGGGCTGGGGACACGGGGAAAGGGAGCCCTTGTTCCATCAGGAGCCCCAGAGATCCCCCTCTCCCACCACATGCTGCCTGTTCAAGCCCTCACCTCTCTAGGACAGCGAAGGAACAAAGAGGGGTTGGATTCCACGGGGCCTCAGCCCCCAGGAATGTGAACGCAGCCGCCCCGTCCAAGGACTGGAGGCCAGAGGAGTCCAGAGTGTCCTGGGCCCTGGCTGCCTTCCACCCCCGGGGCGGGTTAAGGAGTTACTCTCCTACTTTCCTAGTTAATCCCGAACACCCCCTCCCCCACACCTGCCACCTCCGAGGAGCCTAGGAGCTGGGGCTGCACAGACCTTCCCAAGCTTCTCAAGGCTGGGCGCATGAATTAGCATAGATTACCCAGCTTCCAGGGCTGCCCGGGGGGTCCCCTGACTCCCTGGAAACCCACTTTGCCCTCTTGGGGGCCCGGGCCAGGCTTGGGGCCAATGGTGAGGGAGGCAGAGGAGCTGGCAAGTCCTGATCCTGCCAGGAGGGCGGGCACTGAAGCCCACAGCTGCCACACCCATGCCCACCCGCCTGACAACTAGAGTCCCTGAGGCAAACTTGACCCTGTCGGCAGGTTTTGTGAGGCCCGGTCAGCGGTCAGCGGGCGGTCAGCAATGGACGTTGCTAGCAGAGACCTGGCTGTGAGCTGCCTGGAGGGAGAGACTGAGGGGTCTGGGCTCCAAAGGGACTCCACACACATTCTGGTCAAAGAGGGCTAAGGGTTTAAGGGGGTGCCCTCTACACCTTAGAGCTCAGCCTGAGAGTTTTCAAAGAGGGGCAACACCCTTAGGAATCACACACTGTGGAGACACTGAGGGATGCCCTCAAGGTCATCGGCTCTTATATCCCCACCAAGGTCATTGTCACTAACTGCACGATGAATGGTCACTGCCAGCCCTGCAGCCAGGCTTTTAGCGCCCCCAGTTTTCAACGTGGACCCTAAGGCCCAGTCTGGAGGGCCTTAGGGTGAGCCTGACCCTCCAGCCTTCCTGGGGAGCCATCCACAGAGAAGGAGAAGGGGGCTCTCTCCCGTTCACCCCAGGATCTCACAGCCGGCCTGAGCTGGGTGTTTCCTTCCGGCATTGGAAATGGAGGGGTGACCTCTACCTCTACTCCAGGCTGGCCTGCCGGCCCAGCTGAAAGACTCCCACCTTTTCCTGCAGTTTAGGGATCTCCGCAGGCCTCGCCTGGTGGGGTGTCTGTCCCTACAGCCTAATGGAAGGGGGGGGGGTTTCTGAGCTAGAGAAAATATTTTTGGAGGGTGGTGGGTACAGGCCCCCCAGAGGTATATCTTTACATGCACTACACCCCAAGAGGTTGGATCGAACATCAGACATCCCTGGGTCTGGGAAAAGGATGGGGCTGAGAGAGTTGCAAAGCAAGGCCCTGAGTATCCAATAGCGATGAAACCCCAGCCAGGACCCCTACCCAGAGCTGGTGTCAGAGTCTGCCGCCTGAGGCAGGGGCAAGGGCAAAGTTGAAACCCACACCTTCCCAGGGAAAGGCTGGAGGAGGAAGCGCACACACAGGGTCTCTGTAGCCCCCTCACTAAGATCAGGCACCCAGAAAGCGCCTCCTAATGCCTCTCTTGTCTAGAGAGTTTTCTAGAAGGGCTTTTTGGATTCTCTCACCCCAACAAACCATATCTGTAATAAAGTGGAGAAATACGCAGCAGGTAAAACCAGAGAAGGACAAGGGAGAGCCAGGGTGGGGAGGGAGGCAGCTGGGGAAGAGGAGAGAGCAAGGCCTAAGAGCTGGGCCCCTCCATGGATAAATCTGGTGGTGGTTCTGCCTCCATCACATGACTTCGCTCTTCTACCCCCCCACCCCCCTCCCAAGCGACTTTTTCTGGGTCTCTCGCAACCTAGTCACCAAACACAGGCATGTCTTCATTCTGAACAGAAATGACGTGGGCTTCCAAATCATGATTTAAAGGATGCCAGGTTTCCTTTTATCATTAATTGTAAAAGTGCAAAATACCTGCTGGTACTTTTTTTTTTTTTTTTTGAAGAATGAAATTGGCAAAAAGAAAGAAAAAAAAAAGAGGCGACTGATGAATAGATAATAGATCTTTAACCACCAATAAACAGAGAGCAGCGCCAGCAGCCTGGATGTGATCATAATTATGCCGCTGCGACAGCCAATGGGGATGAGGGAACCGGCCCTAAAATCACCCCCAAACCCAAGGCGAGCTCTAAAATGCGGACACGGCCTGGAGCCGGAGAGGCGATCTGCAGGCAGTCCCTAGGTCTGCACAGCACCCCGCCCCTGGGACAACACATTGCAAAATAACAACAGTAATAATAACAACGCAGCAACAACAATAATTATAACACTAACGAAACAATAACGACCACGGAGTGATAAGAGTAGCACCTCACGGCCTCTCCCCTGACCTCGGCCCCAGACACCACAGAGGGAACAGTTTTGGGGAAGGGGGTGAGCACCTTCCCGGAGACAGTGAGTGATGAGCCTTGGGGGTGAATAGGAAGCCCATCGCCCCAGCAGAGCCGTCGTCTCTGTCTTAACTTGCAAACAGGAAAGCAAGCAGGACCGCAAACGTAGCCACCCTGAGACCTCGGGGCTGCGCGAGGCCCCCCACTCCCCGGTTCGCCCCTCACCTAGGAAGCCGCCCAAATTCTGCCGTGAGTGCGGGCTGAAATGACCAAACGGTTCTGGTAGCCCTCGCCCAGGACCCCTCCCCGCCCGCCCGCCCGCTTACCCTCGAGGTGCTCCCGGGGCGATCCCAGCTCCCCAGACGTGGGGGCCGCGGGGGCGCGGGGCAGCAGCAGCAGCAGCAGCAGCGGAGCGCCTGTCTGTCCGTCCGTCCCACCGGCTCCGGCTCAGCAGGCTCGGGATCCAGGAGGCCGCTGCGGAGGCTGCGCTGGCCGGGGACTCTGCAGGGACCCGGTGCCCCGGAGGGAGTGGTGGTGGTGGTGGTGGTGGTGGTGGAGGAGGAGGAGGAGGAGGAGGAGGAGGAGGAGGAGGAGGAGGAGGAGGAGGAGGAGGAGGAGGCAGAGCGGGAGGAGGTGGGGAAAGAGGAGGAGGAAGGAGAGGAGGAGGAGGAGGAGGAGGAGAAGGAAGAGGAGAAGGAGGAGGAGGAAGAGAAGCCGAAAGAAGAGGAGGAGGCGAACCGGAGCGGGAGCCCCGGGAGTGAGTGAGCCGGGAGCGCGGGGAGCGGGTGCAGCGGGGCCGGGCGGCCGGGCGGGCGGGCGGACGCAGGAGGCGAGGCTGCGGCTGCGGCGCCGACTCCGTTCCGCGCTCGGCCGGGATCCAGGCCTCCGGGTTCCCGGGCGCTCGCCTCCCTCTGACGCACTTTAAAGAGTCTCCCCCCTTTCCACCGCAGGCGAGTAATAGCGACCAATCATCAAGCCATTTACCAGGCTTCGGAGGAAGCTGTTTATGTGATCCCCGCACTAATTAGGCTCATGAACTAACAAATCGTTTGCACAACTTGTGAAGAAGCGAACACTTCCATGGATTGTCCTTGGACTTAGGGCGCCCTGCCCGCCTTTTGCCGAGGAGAGAAAACTTTTTTTTTTGCCTCCCCCCAAGAAACTCCCCCCTCCTCCCTGTTTCTAACTCCGATCTCCCCCCCCCCCCACGCCATTTCGCCAAAAAAAAAAAAAAAAAAAAAATTACCCCAACCCACGCCTGCAAATTCTTCTTGAAGGATTTTTTCCCCCGTCTCTCCAGGTTGGGCGCGTTCGGTGCAAGATTCTCGGGATCCTCGGCGTTGCCTCTCCCTCCCCTCCCCCCTCCTTTCCTTCTTCCTTTCCTTTCTTTCTTCCTTTCCTCCCCCCCACCCCCACCCCCGCCAAACGAGTCCCCGATTCTCGTCGTCGGCGCTCGCCGCGGGCAGCGGGCGGCGGAGGCAGCGCGCCACGGTCGCCGCGAGCCGGGAGCCGCGGGCGCCAGCTCCTGGGCGCAGCATGTTCCAGCCGGCGCCCAAGCGCTGCTTCACCATCGAGTCGCTGGTGGCCAAGGACAGCCCCCTGCCCGCCTCGCGCTCCGAGGACCCCATCCGCCCCGCGGCGCTCAGCTACGCCAACTCCAGCCCCATCAACCCGTTCCTCAACGGCTTCCACTCGGCCGCCGCCGCCGCCGCCGCCGCCGGCAGGGGCGTCTACTCCAACCCGGACTTGGTGTTCGCCGAGGCGGTCTCGCACCCGCCCAACCCCGCCGTGCCGGTTCACCCCGTGCCGCCGCCGCACGCCCTGGCCGCGCACCCCCTGCCCTCCTCGCACTCGCCACACCCCCTCTTCGCCTCGCAGCAGCGGGACCCGTCCACCTTCTACCCGTGGCTCATCCACCGCTACCGGTATCTGGGCCATCGCTTCCAAGGTACGTGCCACGTCGCGCGCGGGACTGCCTGCCGCGCGCCGCACCCCGCATGGCCCGGGCCTGCTCGGGTGGGCGCTGGGCAAGGCCCCGGGTGGAGGTGCCTCCGGGCCGGGCCGCGATCCCTCTGCGGAAACGGGGCGGCCAGGGGCCAGGCGTGGGGTGGGTCCCCGGCGTCCAAAGCCGCGGCCAGTTTGGGGGACTGGACTGCGGCCGCTGGTTGTCCCCGAGTCCGGGGTTGGGCCAGCCTCCGCCGGGTGCCGGCGGCCAAGGAGCCCCAGACCCCGCGGGGTCCCCAGGCTCCGCGTCTTCTCGGCGATGCCCTCCCAACCGGGGCTCTGAGGGGCGAGGACTGGGCGCCTTCGACTGCGCTCTGCCCTGTTCGCCACCCGCTCCGCGTCCCCGTGACTTCTGGGTCTCGGACTTTCCTGGGGCGGCGAGGGGACCCGCGCTCCGGGGGCAAAAATTCAGGGATTTGTTTTCTTCCCGCGCGCCCAAACATCAAGGGACTTGTGTGGGTTTTTTGGTGGGTTTTGTGTGTGTGTGTGTGTGTGTGTGTGTGTGTGTGTGTGTGTGTGTTTCTTCTGCTGCTTTTTGGAGGCCTCGCAGGGGCGGGAACCCGCGCGGATTGAAAGCGGCCGAGGCTCGGCCCTTTCCATCCGGGCGCCGAGCGGCCGCGTCGGGAAGGCAGGTTCGGTCTGGGTTTTGTTTATTTATTTACTTGTCTTTCCTTTTAAGAGAAATGAGCCCAGTCTCGCCAGGGCTGGAGAAAATTGGGTGTTTTCCTTCTTTGCTATTTGTTTGTTTGTTTTATTTCTCTGGGTTGGGGTGGAAGAAACAAAGTTAAAACTCCGGGAAGAGAGGCGAGTCGTTACTTTGGCGCCGGGAGCCGGGGAAGACCTGGCCCCCGCGGCAGCGGATCGATACCCCTCGGCTGCGGATCGATACCCCGCGGCCGGCTCGCGCGTTAACCCTTTGCGCTCCTGCTGGAGCTTAGACGCGGGTGCAGGCCATCCCGCCCCTCATTTAAAAAACGGAACAAAAACAGCCCTTCACCTTTCTCCCCTGGCTAGATCTGCCTCCATTCCAGCCTGAACTGTGGGCTAGTTTTTCTTCGTTTGGGCTTTCAGTGAACCCATTTCCCACCTTAACGAGAAAACCCCAAACTCTTCGGCTTTGCCCGCAAAGTTGAGGGCTCCCCGTCCGTACCCCTCTGCCGGCCGCGCTCCTGGTCCTCGCACGGGGCCCGGAGTAGCCGGGATCTTTCCGGGTCGTGGAGGGTCCCACCGGCCCCCCTCAGCTCCCTAACGCCCGGGTTTCGATCCCTTCGCCCGGGTCTCCCAGTTCTCCGGAGCCGGGCAGCGGGGGAGCCGGGTCCTCGGGAGGCAGAAACGGCAGAAGCCGAGCGCACCCTCCAGCTGCCAAGACGTGCCGGGCCTCTGCGCTTTCCCGGAGGGAAAAACTTAAACGTAGGGATGAAAAATAAGTCCCTGAGAAAACTCTGAATATTGGGCCGCTGCCTCGCCAGCCCGGGTCAGAGTTCCCTGCGGTGAGAAAGAGGAGAAAGCCGCCGTTTCCTTGGGTCGTAGGTCCCCATTTCCGGGCCTGTCCCTGTCGCCCCGTCCTGTGCCCAGGGCGCCCGGCTCGGGGCTCGGAGGTGGCGAGGCCCGAGCGCCCAGGCGGCTGATGAGCCGGCGGAGATCAGGAGCCTGGGGACTGGCCAGCGGAGGCAGCTGCAGGGTGGGTGCCGCCCAGGTAGAGCCCGGCGGTCGGGGGGTTCACCCGGGCCAGTACCTCCTCCGGAGGGGTGCCCGCACCCCACCCGCCAAGCCGCCAGGGCTGCGCACAGGCCCGGAGCGCGGTGTCCCGCCAGCCCGTCTCCTGAGAAGCGCGCGGCCCGGGCCAGGCCGGCCCCTCCCCGTCCCCTCATGGGACTTCTGTTGTGTCCCCCGCAGGGAACGACACAAGCCCCGAGAGCTTCCTTTTGCACAACGCGCTGGCCCGAAAGCCGAAGCGGATCCGAACCGCCTTTTCCCCGTCCCAGCTCCTGAGGCTGGAACACGCCTTCGAGAAAAACCACTACGTGGTGGGCGCCGAGAGGAAGCAGCTGGCGCACAGCCTCAGCCTCACGGAAACTCAGGTGAGCGGGGCCCGGGCGCGGTCACCCCCCGCCCCGATCGCCGGGATTCCTGGGCCCGCGCAGCCCGCACCCAAGTGCCCAGCTCCGAGCGGGCCTCCGCCAAAGGCCCCCCCCCCCCCGCCCCCGCTCCGGGTGTAGACGTTTCCGGGTGCCAGGCTTCCTGGGTCTCTGGAAGGGACCCCAGGAGTCTCTGGGGATTGGGGGGCGGCCTGGATCGCTCCCTCTGTCCGCTGGGCTTAGCTCCTGGCTAACACAATCGCACTTTTGGTGAAACTTTTGGCGAGAATCTGGGGGGCCGGCTGGGGTCCAGGGAGAGGGAGAGAGCAGCGGGAGTGTCGGAGTGTTTGGGTGTCGAAACTGGAGAAGCCAGAGAATTGGTTCAAGGCAAATTCTGTGCGAACATAGGACCCCCCCCCCCCCCACTTCACACCAGTTACTCCCCGAGAAGGGATCTGGGCGTGGGAAGGCGGAGGCCGTGCATCGTGGGCGCGTCCCTAAACCGGAGAATCGGAGCTGGAAGGCTGCGGAGAAGGGACAGACCCTTCCTGAGCCCTGGGGTCCCGGCTCCGGCCCGGCCAGGGGGCGAAAGGGGGTTCGGGGCTACAGTAGGCGCTACTGTACGCGGAGCCGCGGGGCGGGGTCAGAGTTCGCGGCAAACAGTAACGTTTTGGTGCGGATTAAGTTGTAACAGTGTTTCTGGGCGGCGCGAAGAGGTCGAGGCTTTTGTTTTTAACACGTTTTCCCGGGACAAAACCGAGGAGGGCCTCGCGGGTAGGTGCGGGGCCGGCAGCCGGCGCGGCCGGCCGGGCCGATTCACCCCGCAGAGCGGAGGCGGCGGGGGTCTTTGTCCGCCGGGCCGCCCGCGCCGCCCGCGGTCTTTGTGTGCGTGTCAAGCCCCGAGCGCACAGACGCGGCGCCTTGGGCGAGCGCCGGGGGGAGACGTGAACCGTCCTCCCCTCAATTAGCAAACTCAAAGCGAATATAAAGTCAGCCTTGTTCCAGCTCCGCTTTTTTTCGTGGGGGCACTTGGGGGGACGGGGAGAACAAGTTGGGACCCGGGCTGGACTCTCAGAGGAGGGACCGGAGCCGACCTCGGCGGGCCCGCGGCGCTGCGATCAGGAGAGCAGGGGAGGTGCAGCCGCCTCCATTTTCTTACCTGCACCTCGCCAGGTGGAAAGTTAGGATGGCCTTCCTGTCCGCTCTGGTCACTGGGTAGAGACCCGCTGCCCTGGTTCCCCAGGGGGCGGTGGGGATGGCAGCCCCAGTAAGTGCTTTCCTCGCTGCTCCCCGGACCTCCAGCAGCTCTGAGGCCGGGCTACCAGAGGAGCCCTGGCGGTTAGGGATGTGACCAGGGTGGGAACCTGGCCCTGCCCTGTCTCGGAGCTGGTCTGGAGCGGGCACAAGAAGGCGCGCTCCCTCCTCTCCTCTTCCTCCGTTTCTTTCTCCCCCTCTGTCCCGAGGTCTTTCAGAAGCTTTCACTTTTGAGCCCCTTTCCCTAACTGCAGTGGAATAGCTAGATTGATCCCCAGCCTGCTGCACCCCGAGTCTCTCCTGGCTTCCTCCAGGACTCCCTAGCACCCACTCCTGCTCACCTGGAACCCTGGGCCAGGAGCAGGAGGCTCAGACAGACCCTGGCCGCCTCCCCAGGCCCAGGCCTTGCACAGGAAGCGCTGTAGGAAAGGCATCGGGCCCTGCAGGGAGTCTGGCCGCTGTAGCAGAGGCTTCCTGCCCGGGTCAGGTAGAGGGGGTTCGGGATAGGTCGCTCTTTGGTTTTCTTAGGATTTTTAGAGAGGTTGCCTTTGCATTTGTTCTCAGCGGACTGAGGGTGTCTCCTTCAGATCAGGGTGAGAAGGACTGTGCCCTGGGGCCCCTAGCCCGGGAAAGGGACTCGGGAGACCCAGGGCAGGGAGCCAGGCTTCCCGCCCGCCCGCTCTGGTTCTTGCAGCTCTGCTCCGGAAGGGCGGCTGTGCAGAGGCACCGCAGGACGCACGCGGGGGGCCTGGCCTTGCGCGTGGCTTCGGGGGGCTGCCCAGGCGGGCGGAGCAGAGGAGGTCGGAGGGCGCCTGGAGGAACTAACGCGCCCCCTCTGCCTCTGGCCCGCAGGTAAAAGTATGGTTTCAGAACCGGAGGACGAAGTTCAAACGACAGAAGCTGGAGGAAGAAGGTTCAGATTCGCAACAAAAGAAAAAAGGGACGCATCACATTAACCGGTGGAGAATCGCCACCAAGCAGGCCAGCCCGGAGGAAATAGACGTGACCTCAGACGATTAAAAAACACGAACCGAACCCCACAGAAACGGACAAAGCGGAGCAAAACAGAGACAAGGGAGAGGAGGGGAAGACGAGAGGAAAAACCCTACGAAACAACCAGCCGCGCACACACACATTCGCCGAGGAGGGGAGAGGGCGTCGGAGGGAGAGCGGAGAGCGCGCCTAGGACTTTGGGCAGCGAGGGCGCACCGCCCGATCCGAGGCCGCAACAGGACGGCAGAGGATGGAGGCTCCTTGATCAACACGCAGCCCTTGTGGAAAGAGGCAGCTGCGAGAAAGAGAGAGAGTGAGAGAGAGAGAGAAAGAGAGAGAGCGAAAGATCTAAATGTGGCAAAGCGGCAGGCGCTCTGACAAGGGGAGCTGTCAGTCAAACGCCAAACCAGCGAGACAAGATGATTGGCAGGTATTCCATTTATCGCAGTCCGACTTTATTTTTCTTTGTAAAAAAAGATAATGATGGTGATGATAAAAGAAAAAAAACCAACCAGGCACAGGACTTTTTTTATTTTTCACTTCACAGTGTCCCCCCCCCCCATCTTGAAAAATAATTAGTAATAACGGTGGTCGAAATTTCATATCCAGCCCCATCCCACACATGTCCAAAAACTTGAATTGCATGTAACAGTTGGGCGAATGGTGTCTAAAGACAGAAAATGAATTGTAATTTTCTTTTTCCTTTTAAAGACAGGTTCTGTGTGCTTTTGATTTTGAGTTTTGATTTTTTGAGAAATGTGCAGTCTGTAAACACTTTTTGATACCTTCTGATGTCAAAGTGATTGTGAAAGCTAAATTAGTAGGCTCAGCGATAGTGGTCCTCTTACAGAGAAATGGGGAGCCGGATGGGGGGCTGGGGGGGTGGCTGGGGAGGGTGCCCACAAGAGGAGTCAGGAATTGTGCTGGAAAAAAACAACAACGCCTAAATTAATTCTATTTCTTGGACATTCCCTTTCCTAACATCCCAAGGCTTAAAATCACGAAGCAAACTCCTTTTAGTGGTTGGAGATATTGGCTGAGTTCAACACATGGACTGCAAAGGCCATTCCAAACTTGAAGTCCATCGATTGGTTGCAAAACACCGGAAGGACTGTAGTTAGCGGGGACGATGCTAAGTGTGGCCAAAGACGTGGCGACAGGTTTTCAAGCACTGAGTTTCTGTTCCGAGATCATAGACTTACTAAAGAGAGTGACAAATGCTTCCTTAATGTCTTCTATAGCAGAATGTAAATATTTTTGTGTTTTGTGTTAATTTGTTAGAATTCTAACACACTATATACTTCCAAGAAGTATGTCAATGTCAATATTTTGTCAATAAAGATTTATCAATATGCCATCAGAGTAGTTGTCTTGGGAAACCAAACTCCATTTTTTTTTCCTCTGTAAAAAAGTATGTCCCGTAATGTGAGTGTGGTCCTTCCCCAACGAGGTTCAAGAAACCCGGCCTCCCCACCTTCAAAAGGGCCAGACTGATGGATTCTCGGGCGTTTTAGAGAGAGATGAGGGTGGAAAGGGGAGAGGATTAGGAAAACTTAAGTCCTTCAGAAAAGGGATGGGAGAAAAAGTTTTTCCAATCAGACCTTCGCCCACTGCAAGGCCTACAAGGGAGTTTAGTGGCAACGGCAGGTTAAAAATGCCTGCTTCTGGCCAGCTCTGGCCAGCTTTAAAAAATCTAAGCACACAGTTGCGTATTGAAGGATATTTGCCAGGATTGAAGCAAACACCTTGCAGACTCGGAATCCTGCGACTTTTAAACTGTTTTTGACTTGAAACCCCAAAGTGCACATCTCTCTCTCCATCTCTGTCTCTCTCTCCCTCCGTCCTCCTTTCTTCCCTCCCGCTCCATCCCCAGCCTAAGGAAGGTGCTAAGGCAGGGAGGGCCCAGGTCCTCAGCAGCCACATAAAGCCAGCGTCCTGAGAAACCTCCATCCATGAATTTTAACGTTAAAAGTTGTAACCAGTCTTGGAGGAGAAACTTCGCTCCCCCCCACCCCTGTCCTCCTTCCTCCCCCCTTTCTGGGGTACGGGGTTGTTTTTGCATGCTTCATTTGCTTCTTATCCTGATAGGCTGCATTAATCAGTTTTATTTCCATTGATAGAGAAACCTCGTCTGCTCTGTTCGAGCTACAAAGCGTCCTTCGAGCTTTTGTGCAAGTGCAAATCAGTTTAAGCAATTATCATACCAGGAATATGAAGGGGAGAGAGGGGGCCTTGCCCAGTGGTCTCCTTTAATCTCTTAATCCACAGATCCAGGGGGGCTGCCTGGACATAATTTAGGACAATCTCCCCACCCTTTACACTGTGATAAGGCCACGTTACAATGCAGGGCAGAAATACAAGCTTTGTTAACATCCTGCCTCGAAAAGTTAAGATTAGACATTCCGTGCACGTGTGGGGACTTGAGGGCACTGTGGAAATTTTTCTTTCTCCCCCCCCCCCCCCATCCCTTCCTCTCTTTTAAAGTGGACTGTATTCTTGATTTTTCTCCCTCTATTTACTTTATTTCTGCCCGTCTCTCCTTTTATCCCCCCATGTCCCTTCCTCTCTGGAACCCTGGCTGTTTCGGGTGCTCCTTTTCACGCAGACTCCTGGGAAGGGGTATATGTTGTGGGGAGACTTGGGTGCAGGAGGTTGGGGTGAGGGGAGGAGGGGAGAGAGCAGGGAGGTCAGGAGACCCAGGCTTGTCTCTGGAAGTGAAGGGACAGATGCTGCCCTGGGCATCCTGGAAACTTAAGTGGGGATTTTGGCCCCATGGACAGCAAGACCTTAGAGACACGGGCCTTCCAGCTTTTGTGCTGGGGGCGGACTGTGGAGTTCTCTCAGTCACTGCTCCGCCACTCCGTGCTTTTGTCTGGACAAGTTCCCTTTCCTTCTCCCCACTTTCCCAAACCCAGCGTCCCTGGAACCCGCAGCACAGACCTGCTGCCATGCAGACCGGCCTTTCGGGGAAGAACATCCCCCAATCCGACACAAGGTTGATTTCTGCAGAACCATATACTTTTTTTTTTAAGTACAAGAAAAGGAGGGGGGGAGGTGACAAAGATTTTTTTTTGTCAACGTCCTATGCAGTGTAACAGCAATAAAATCATCAGAGAATACCATTAGCTTTGAGAAAAAAAAAACCCACCTAAAAGCTTTATTACAAACCAAGCTTTGAAAATAGGGGGGATTAGGCGGCTGAAAGGGTCCCACAATGGTAAGAAGAAAAGGTTTCATGCTAATGAGGTTAATGCCCTTTGTATCTCGGGCCTCCACATCTTCATTACGCGCTATCTCGGGCTGCCCTGAGCGGCTCAGAAGCCCGCCATCCACTCCAACGCCCCCCTCCCCGGCCCGGAGAAGGATTTGATAGCAGCTCTGTTCAAACTAGATAATTATATCTTTTCAAGTCGGAATTAAGATAAAGAAAGTGAAGCAGAGGCGGCTCGCCTTGATCCACTGCAAACAAATTTGGCGCACTTTCCCGGCCTCCCCGCACCTCCAGAAGGCAGGACAGCCAGCTTATTAGCCGCTCGTTTGCTTTATTAATTCATCTATTTAAAGTGGCGGGATTAGAACGTCTAATGTGGACGCGGGCTGCCGTGGCGCCGGAGAATATAAATATTTGCGAGATGCCATCCCACGATGGCTAGCTGGGCACGGGGCGCGGGGCAGGGTGCGGGCGCGCGTGCCTTATGGCTGCGTCCCCTTCGCTGTGCGTGCCTGCGTGCGTGCGTGCGGGGCTGGGCCGCAGCCTTCCAGACCGGGGATGCGTGGGAGCCGTGTGCCCCAGGCCTGCATCCCCTCTGGTGTTTTATGGGTGCCGGCCCTGGATGGCTCCCCGCAGGGTTCTGCGGGCATCGCGGGCCAGGTTCTGTGTTCCTCCCTGAACGTGGCGGACTGCACGCATGTGGCCTTGTGTCCTGCCTGTTTCCCAACATCGGGATGCGGTTCACATGTTCGATCCGTGTCCGGCTCCCTTGTTGGTCACCTGGGGGCCATCCCCGAGCGTCGCCCTGTGCCCAGTGGGTTTGGGGAGAGGACAGGCGTGGGTCGGTTTGCATGTCCCAGAGAGAGTCAAAGGGGATGTGTATTGCCTGTGAGTCCCAGCCGCATTCTCCTTCCCGCAAGGTGCCAAGGTGCGTGCGTTTTGAGTTGGGGAAGAGGCCCAGGGCCCCTGCGGCGGGGCAGGAGGTGGGGGCTAGGGGGTGGTTCAAAAGGCACCAGCAACTGTGGAGGTGGGAGAAACCTTGTACCCCCGCCTGGGGCATGACCCCTTTCTGCTTCTCGCCCTGAGTGTCCGGTGGCCCCGTGCCTCTGACTCTGCTCCTGGCCGAGGAGCCGAGCGGCAGCGGGCGCTGGCGGAGGCCGGGAACCTGCCGGGCAGCTTTTGTGCTGGGGGCGGACTGTGGCAGGCGGAGAGCCGGAGAGCCGCGCCAAGCGGGCCGGGCCGAGAGGGGGCTCGGGCCTGCGCGCAGCCGTGGGAACCTCGGCTCCTCCCCGTCCCTGCCTCCAGTAGCAGGAAACAAAGTCCGGGACTCCAGGCAGGGCCGCCTGGGGAGGGCCCATGGCCGTGGGCAGGCCTGGCCCCGGCCCCGATCTGCTTGCTCTGCGGCGGGGTCCCGTGGGCCGGGCTGCCCCCGCGCGCGCAGTTGCGAGTGGAAATGAGGGCGTGGATGTGAAGGGAGGGTGAGAGGCTGTGCTTGTGTGTGTGCACAGGTCGAGTGGGAGCTAGGGCTGTGAAGCAGCTGTGTTGGTGTGGAGATGGGATTGTGTGTGTGAGCCAGGAGGGGAGGCAGGATGTGTAGCTGCTGATGGCGCCGTCTGCGGGAGAGGCTGGGGAGACCAGGCTGCCCGGCGCTCCCCGGGCACCCAGGCTGCACGGAGCTGGGCAGGAGCGTGTGGCTATGCAGCGGCAAGGAGAAAGCCCGGGACACAGTTGTGTCTGGAGCCCGCACGTGTGTCGGTTGCGGGGTGCCCATCGGGGAGTCCAGTTGGAAATCAGACGATGGGAATGGCCTCAGCGTGTCTCTCAGTAACATTTCGTGTTTGTGCGAGGGTTCCCGTGTGACGGTGCCTGTGGCCAGTGCCCGGGCAGCATTTGCGCATGTTTCTCGGGATCTAGGGGTGTGTGTGTATGTGTGTGGGGGTGTGTAGAGGAGGCCTGAGATGGGGTATAACTCCCATAGTGCACCACTGGCTCCGGAGTTTGGCCCAAAACGGGCGTTTTTGGTAACTGCATTTCCCTAGGCAGGCCGGTATTATTCCAGCAATCCACGTGGGATTTGCCGGCTGCCTGTTCGGAGCAGCCCCGGGCCAGGCGGGGCCAGGCAGGAGGGATGCTGGGCCCGCAGCGCCGGGCGATGGGCCGGATGGACGGAGGCCCAGCTGCGGGCCGCAGGCGCACCTTGTGCGCGGCTCCACGCACCGGGTCGGCTTACTTCCCCAGATCGGCCCCGACGCTGGGGGAAGTGGGAGTTTTGAGAACTTGCTGACCCCGGTAGTGACCCGGCTAGGGGGGGCGGCTTCTCCCGGCCAGCCCCTGTACGCCAGGAAACCCGAGGCCGGGCCACACTTGAAAGCGAAAGGTCCATTCATCAGCCTCGCCCCAGCGTCTAATTGGCCTTTTGTTCATTAGTGCCTGTTGCCCGATGCGCAGAGGGGGTGCGGCTGGGAGGGCCCCAGGGCTGCTGGTGAGGGTACTGGGAGCCTCGGGCTGGGGTCCAGGTAGGGCGAAGGCACCTCGCACTCCTCTGAGGGGGCGCCAGAGCGCGCCAAAGATCGTGCCCACGTGCAAGTGTGCGGGCTGCAGCCATCAAGCTTCGGGGGGGCCCCCAGGCCTCGTGTCTACCCCCACTCCCACCTGCAGACAGAGCCCACCTCTTTCCTAAGGGATTTCAGGTCTGTTTCCCCGCCTCCCCCAGGCTCACGTTCCCGCCAGGCACTAGCCTGAGAGCTGGATTGGGCTTATGTCCTGCCTTCCTTGGTGCTTTGAGTTCATTCGCCCTGGTCCCCCCATCCACCACGGAGAGACTCGGGGTTCCTCCTCCCTTTGCGGTAACCAGGCTGCCCACCAGCCTCGCACCCCAGTTCGCTGGGTGGGGGAACAGAGCTAATTTGGGGAGGAGTTGGGAGCTGCTGCACTCATCAGGGGTCCGATGGGGGAGAGATCCCAGGTGCCCCCTGCTCTGATTTCGATCTTTCCCTTCAAGCCAAGCCTCACCTTCCCCTTCTGGTCTCCCTTTCAGCCCCACAGCGACTGCCCCTCCGCACGGGAGCCCGGGAGAAAGCGGGGAGGGGGAAGGTCTTTCTCCAGGAAGAAGCCTGGAGCCCAAGACGGCACCGGAAGGGCCTGGGAGGCGCCTGGGACAGGGTCCATTGGAGATCTCCTGGGTTCCCCAGCCCCACACCTCGCCTCTCTCTGTAAGGGAGGACCCGCTCTGTCCGGCAGTGGGCTGCAGCCCCGCACCTCCAGGCTCCCGCCTGGCTCAACCCAGCCCCGAGCTGCCCCGTCCCCAGCCCGCTCCAGGCCCTATATATAGCGCGGGTCTCCACAGCCCTGGCTGGACCCTGACGTCAGGAAGAACTTGATCTCGCCTGCTTTGCTCCTGCTTCTGAAATTGATCCTTGAAATGAGAGAACAGACTCTACACAATTCCCATGGCCTTGACATAAGGTACAGCGATAAATATACACCACTAATGAGCAATTACCATATAATCACCTTCCAATTAGCTCGCATAATGATGAATTAAACATTCTAGCGGGCGGGATTAGGTTTCTTACTTTGTATATTATTTACGAAGGCGATAGCTTCTGCGAAGGACCAAATATCAAATGAGACGGGGGGGTTTCACTTGAGGGCCGTTAGGCATTCAGGCCAGTGGCTGTGTTCTGGTCACTTGTCCAGTGGGGCCTCCTCAGGGTGCTGACCAGTTCATCTGGGGGTTTGTGTCCCTCGTTTCCCCTCTCCCTCTAGTCACAATGGCTTTTCCTTTTCCCCGTTGACCACCCGTGCCAGCCTGCCTGCCCGGGGAGAGGCTGGCGGGGGCGGGAGCTCTGGGTGCCCATCGCTCGGTGTGTGTGTGTGGGGGGGCAGTGGGGGAGGGGCTTGCTCCAGCCAAGGGTTTTCTTCCTCTCCGCCCGAGAGGATACTCTGGGGCCTGGGAGCCATCAGAGCACTCAGAGAGCCACGGCGCTGGCTCTCTGGCTGGTGGAGCACAGGCGGGTGTCGGGGAGGGGGGGCGCCTCCTCC